>CM045073.1:31479058-31494431 GCA_024542945.1 allo-octoploid hybrid of Carassius auratus x Cyprinus carpio | reverse complement strand
AAAAGCAGGAGTTAACCCTCTGAAGTGATTAACATATACACAATATGAGGCTATTTTTTCTGATAACCTCTTAGACTCCAGAGGGTTAAAATCCCTAAAGGGAATGAGTAGATACCTGGTATCACTCTAATTTGGACAAACAGCTGCCTCGTCTAGATCATACTCCTTGGTTCTGCTTACCTCCTCGTGACCCCGATTCCTCTAACCCTTACCCAGGTTGGGGAGGGCGTGAGTTCGACATAGCCTTCAATGCTTGTCTTTGATCCTCAGATCAAGACAGGCCAGGACCTATGTTGTTGAGCTCAGACCTGGACCTTGTGGAGCGAAGGATCTGAAAGTAGTAGAGTCGCCTTTGTCTCCCTGAACTTCTCAAATTGCCGTCTCAGCGGAAATACTGAAAAGCTCAGAAGGCGAAACCTGAGCATCGAGAGAAAGCATTTTCTTTCCTCCGATGTCATCCAGGTTCATGTTTTAGCAATTAAACATAAATCAAAGTTAACTAACATAGTGACCAGGGGTCTTATTTATAAACATTAGCTATGCACAAAATAGTCATAGAAATTGCGAATGCAATTTTATGCCTTATATCGGGTTATAAAAAATAAACTTTCTGTAAATATGTAAGCACCTTACGGAAATTCTAGACCATGCATATACACACTCTTTTTCCTGGCATGACAAAGTAATGAAGTAAAGTTTTCATTTCAATATACACATTTACATTAAATATTCCACTCTCATTAATGGAGATAAGCACTGAAAATACATAGTCATTAGCAGAAGTTAAACTAAAATTATATGAATTTAGACATATTTAGTGGATGTGCTTGATCATTTTTTGTAGCATACTGTTTTAATGACAGCGAGGGTGCTATAGATACACAACAATTCATCTTTAAACTAAACTGCAGATCTCATGGTATCGCGAAAATATTTAAGTGAGAACAATGATCAATGATGTGCACTTACTTGATATTATAGGGGCACTGTTGGAATCATACAGTATTGTTCAAAATAATAGCAGTACAATGTGACTAACCAGAATAATCAAGGTTTTAGTATATTTTTTATTGCTACGATGGCAAACAAGTTACCAGTAGGTTCAGTAGATTGTCAGAAAACAAACAAGACCCAGCATTATGATATGCGCTCTTAAGGCTGTCAATTGAGAGAATAGTTGAAAGGGGTGTGTTCAAAAAATAGCAGTGTCTACCTTTGACTGTACAAACTCAAAACTATTTTGTACAAACATTTTTTTTTTCTGGGATTTAGCAATCCTGTGAATCACTAAACTAATATTTAGTTGTATGACCACAGTTTTTTAAAACTGCTTGACATCTGTGTGGCATGGAGTCAACCAACTTGTGGCACCTCTCAGCTGTTATTCCACTCCATGATTCTTTAACAACATTCCACAATTCATTCACATTTCTTGGTTTTGCTTCAGAAACAGCATTTTTGATATCACCCACAAGTTCTCAATTGGATTAAGGTCTGGAGATTGGGCTGGCCACTCCATAACATTAATTTTGTTGGTTTGGAACCAAGACTTTGCCGTTTACTAGTGTGTTTTGGGTCATTGTCTTGTTGAAACAACCATTTCAAGGGCATGTCCTCTTCAGCATAGGGCAACATGACCTCTTCAAGTATTTTAACATATACAAACTGATCCATGATCCCTGGTATGCGATAAATAGGCTCCAACACCATAGTAGGAGAAACATGCCCATATCATGATGCTTGCACCTCCATGCTTCACTGTCTTCACTGTGTACTGTGGCTTGAATTCAGAGTTTGGGGGTCAGTCTCACAAACTGCCTGTGGCCCTTGGACCCAAAAGAACAATTTTACTCTCATCAGTCCACAAAATGTTCCTCCATTTCTCTTTAGGCCAGTTGATGTGTTCTTTGGCAAATTGTAACCTCTTCTGCACATGCCTTTTTTTAACAGAGGGACTTTTGGGGATTCTTGAAAATAGATTAGCTTCACACAGGCGTCTTCTAACTGTCACAGTACTTACAGGTAACTCCAGACTGTCTTTGATCATCCTGGAGGTGATCATTGGCTGAGCCTTTGCCATTCTGGTTAGTCTTCTATCCATTTTGATGGTTGTCTTCCGTTTTCTTCCCGTCTCTCTGGTTTTGCTCTCCATTTTAAGGCATTGGAGATCATTTTGCCGGCAGCCATATCACCCTAGAGCCCAAGACCGGTTGCCCACTGAAGCTAAGCAGGGCTGAGCCTGGTCAGTATCTGGATGGGAGACCTCCAGAGAAAACTAGGTTGCTGCTGGAAGAGGTGCTAGTGAGGCCAGCAGGGGTGCTCACCCTGTGGTCTGTGTGGGTCCCTAGTTCCCCAGTGTAGTGATGGGGACACTATACTGTCAACAAGCACCGTCCCTTCGGATGAGGACGTTAAACGAGGTCCTGACTCTCTGTGGTCATTAAAATCCCAGGATGTCTTTCGGAAGAGTAGAGGTGTGACCTCGGCATCCTGGCTAAATTAGCCCATTGGTCTCTGACCATCATGGCCTCCTAACAATCCCCATATCTACTGATTGGCTTCATCACTCTGTCTCCTCTCCACCAGTAAGCTGGTGTGTGGTGAGGCATTCTGGCTAATATGGCTGCCGTCGCATCATCAGGTGGATGCTGCACACTGGTGGTGGATGAGGAGATACCCCTGTCTATGCAAGCGCTTTGAGTGTCTAGAAAAGCGTATATAAATGTAAAGAATTATTATTATTATTATAATTATTAATTATTATTATTATTTTAGCTGAACAGCCTATCATTTTTTGCACCTCTTTATAGGTTTTCCCCTCTCTAATCAACTTTTAATCAAAGTCGCTGTTCTTCTGAACAATGTCTTGAGCGACCCATTTTCCTCAGCTTTCAAATGCAAGTTCAACAAGTGTTGGCTTCATCCTTAAATAGGGCCACCTGATTCACACCTGTTTCTTCACAAAATTGATGACCTCAGTGATTGAATGCCACACTGCTATTTTTTTGAACACACCCTTTCAACTAATTCAACTAATTGCCCAATTGCACAGCCTTAAGAGCATGCATATCATGAATGCTGGGTCTCATTTGTTTTCTGAGAATCTACTGAACCTACTGGTAACTTGTTTTGCACGCATAGCAATAAAAAATATACTGAAAACCTTGATTATTCTGGTTAGTCACATTGTACTGCTATTATTTTGAACAATACTGTAGGTCGAGCGGTCCATTGTCTGGTTGCCTATTCAGCCAGTGGAAAAGAATGAGACAAACTACTCTAAAGTATTTATCTGAGAACTATTTTAAACAGGTTTGTTTTAGGGATTTTTTATTTTAATATATTTATGCTAAAAATAACAAAGGAGACTGGGGATTTTTGCAATAAAAAATGTGTATGCAGAAATAGCATTTATAGTTAATATCTCATATTTCCTTAATGTCTTGAACCTTTAACGGTGTTAAATATGGTGTCAGATGTGGAATATGCATAGAAATGATATGCATATGAGGGTTATGCATAGTAAAACTAGTGGTTGTAAGCTCCTTTTATGGTGATTTCGGGGAGGGTGGAGGTAAAGATGCACATCACGCAATTTTCCCATCGCACCATTCCCCATACAGCCTGACAATCTTCCCCTGACTGGGGTTTGTAAAGGGTTCTGCATACGCATGGTTTTATAAATCGGGAAAACTTTAGTGCATATCAAAATCTAGCTTTTGTGCCTCATTACACTTTTAGGATGAAATCCACGGAGTTTTATAAATGAGACCCTGACAAGTAATAAAAGATTGTAAAGAATGCTAATCAATCAATCAATCAATCACCTTTATTTATATAGTGCTTTAAACAAAATACATTAGCCATAAGCACTGAACAACATTCATTTGGAAAACAGTGTCTCAATAATGCAAAATGATAGTTAAAGGCAGTTCATCATTGAATTCATTGATGTCATCTCTGTTCAGTTGAAATAGCGTCTGTTTTAATTTGCAATCAAGTCAACGATATAGCTGTAGATGAAGTGACCAAAACTAAGCAAGCCAGAGGCGACAGCGCAAGGAACCCGAAACTCCATCGGGTGACAGAATGGAGAAAAACACTTGGGAGAAACCAGGCTCAGTTGGGGGCCAGTTCTCCTCTGACCAGCGAAACCAGTAGTTCAATTCCAGGCTGCAGCAAAGTCAGATTGTGCAGAAGAATCATCTGTTTCCTGTGGTCTTGTCCTGGTGCTCCTCTGAGACAAGGTCTTTACAGGGGATCTGTATCTGGGGCTCTAGTTGTCCTGGTCTCCGCTGTCTTTCAGGGCAGTAGAGGTCCTTTCTAGGTGCTGATCCACCATCTGGTCTGGATACGTACTGGATCCGTGTGACTGCAGTGACCTTCTGATCTGTATACAGACTGGATCTGAGTGCCACGGTGACCTCGGAACAAGAGAAACAGACAAATATTAGCGTAGATGCCATTCTTCTAATGATGTAGAAAGTGCGGTTGTTATGTGAAGTGTTCCGGTTCCAGTTTTCCTAATTAATGCAGCCTAAAATCCTTTAGTTTGGATATTAAAAGCATATTAGTATGTTATGTGTAAGCCAGGTTAAAGAGATGGGTCTTTAATCTAGATTTAAACTCAAGAGTGTGTCTGCCTCCCGAACAATGTTAGGTAGGTTATTCCAGGTTTAGGCCAAATAGGAAAAGGATCTGCCGCCGCAGTTGATTTTGATATTCTAGGTATTATCAAATTGCCTGAGTTTTGAGACGTAGCGGGACGTAGAGAGGAGTATAATGTAAAAGGAGCTCATTCAAATACTGAGGTGCTAAACCATTCAGGGCTTTATAAGTAATAAGCAATATTGTAAAATCTATACGATGTTTGATAGGGAGCCAGTGCAGTGTGGACAGGATCGGGCTAATATGGTCATACTTCCTGGTTCTAGTAAGAACTCTTGCTGCTGCATTTTGGACTAGTTGTAGTTTGTTTACCAAGCGTGCAGAACAACCACCAATAAAGCATTACAGTAGTCTAACCTTGAAGTCATAAATGCATGGATTAACATTTCTGCATTTGACATTGAGAAGCATAGGCGTAATTTAGATATATTTTTGAGATGGAAAAATGCAGTTTTACAAATGCTAGAAGCGTGGCTTTCTAAGGAAAGATTGCGATCAAGTAGCACACCTAGGTTCCTAACTGATGGCCAAGAATTGACAGAGCAACCATCAAGTCTTAGACAGTGTTCTAGGTTATTACAAGTAGAGTTTTTAGGCCCTATGATTAACACCTCTGTTTTTCTGAATTTAGCAGTAGAAATTACTAGTCATCCAATTTTAGAAATATAGAGCTGAGTATCATCAGCATAACAGTGAAAGCTAACACCATGTTTCCTGATGATATCTCCCAAGGATAACATATAAAGCATGAAGAGTAGCGCCCTAGTACTGAGCCTTGAGGTACTCCATACTGCACTTAGATGCGATATGATACATCTTCATTCACTGCTACGAACTGATGGCGGTCATATAAAGTCGATTTAAACCATGCTAATGCACTTCCACTGATGCCAACAAAGTGTTCAAGTCTATGCAAAAGAATGTTGTGGTCCAATTGTGTCCAAGCGCAGCACTAAGATCCAATAAAACTAATAGAGAATACACCCACGATCAGATGATAAGAGCAGATCATTTGTAACTCTAAGGAGGCAGTTTCAGTACTATGATACGGTCTAAATCCTGACTGGAAATCCTCACATATACCATTTTTCTCTAAGAAGGAATATAATTGTGAGGGATACCACCTTTCTAGTATCTTGGACAGAAAAGGGAGATTCGAGATTGGTCTATAATTAACTAGTTCTCTGGGGTCAAGTTGTGTTTTTTTTATGAGAGGCTTAATAACAGCCAGTTTGAAGGTTTTGGGGACATGTCCTAATAACAATGAGGAATTAATAATAGTCAGAAGAGGGACCTATGACTTCTGGAGCACCTCTTTTAAGAGCTTAGATGGTATAGGGTCTAACATTACATGTTGTAAGTTTAGATGATTTAACAAGTTTATACAATTCTTCCTCTCCTATAGTAGAGAATAGGTGGAACTGTTCCTCAGGGGTCTATAGTGCACTGTCTGATCGAAACTGTAGCTGCTGGCTGAATGGTTGCAATTTTTCTCTAATAGTATCGATTTTAGAAGTAAAGTAGTTCATAAAGTCATTACTGCTGTGGTGTTGGGAAATGTCAACACTTGTTGAGGCTTTATTTTTTGTTAATTTAGCCACTGATTGAATAAATACCTGGGGTTATGTTTGTTTTCTTCTAAAAGAAGAAAAGTAATCAGATCTAGCAGTTTTTAATGCTTTTGGTAGGATATGCTACTTTCCTCAACAATCTAGAAATACCTCTAGTTTTGTTTTCCTCCAGCTGCGCTCCATTTTTCTGGCTGCTCTCTTTAGAGGTCGAGTATGCTCATTATACCATGGTGTCAAACTGTTTTCCTTAACCTTTCTTAAGCTAAGGAGCAACTGTATTTAAAGTGCTAGAAAGAGAGATCCATAGTTTCTGTTACATCATCAAGTTGTTCTGAGGTTTTGGATATGCTAAAGAATTCGGGATACATCAGGAAGATAACTTAAAAAGCTGTCTTTTGTGGTAGAAGTGATGGTTCTTGATACTTGTAACAAAAGTAGATTTACAATTTTGGCCATATGAAGTTTACACAGAACTAAATAATGATCTAGAGATATCATCACTTGGCTGAATAATTTCAACACTATCAACATCAATTCCATGTGACAGTATTAAATCTAGAGTATGATTTGACAATGAGTAGGTCCTGAAGCGTGTTGTCTAACACCAATAGAGTTCAGAATGTCTATAAATGCTGATCCCAATACATATTTTTTCATTATCGACATGGATATTAAAATCACCAACTATTAAGACTTTTATCTGCAGCCAAGAACTAACTTCGGATGTAAAATCACCAAACTCTTTAATAAAGTCTGTATGGTGCCCTGGTGGCCTGTATACAGTAGCCAGTACAAACATAACAGGGATTTATCATTAACATTGGTTTCTCTGGATAATGTTATATGAAGCACCATTACTTCAACGAGTTATACTTGAAGCCTGCCCTCTAGAGAAATCCTGAAAGCGTTTTATAAATTGAAGCAACACCTCCCCTTTGCCTTTAGGCTGGCTCGTGTTTATAACAATAATCTTGGGGGGTGGACTCATTTAAAATAATGTAATCATCAGGTTTTAGCCAGGTTTCTGTCAAGCAGAGCACATCTATATTATGATCAGTTATCATATTATTTACAAAAGTGTTTTGTAGAAATGGATCTGATATTCAATAAGCCAATCTTTATCATTTGTTTATCCATATTGCATTTGTTTTTATTTGTTGAACCTCAATTAAATTGTTAACCTTAACTTGGTTTGGGCGTTTTTGTATTTTCTAGTTAGTGGAACAGACACAGTCTCTATAGTGTGATATCTAGGTGAAAGAGTCTCTATGTGCTGAGAATTAGCTTGACCTCTGTGGCGGAGGCAGCTAGCAGGCGGTCGGTTTAGCCAGTCTGTCTGCTTCCTGACCTGGGCCCCAGTTAGTCAAGTATAAACTCTAAGACTATTTGCCATATTTCTAGACAGAAGAGGGGACCACCCCAGGAGGGATGAAGACCATCTCTTTTAAACAGGTCAGGTCTGCCCCAAAAGCTCTTCCAATTGTCTATATAACCTATGTTATTCTGTGGGCACCACTTAGACATCCAACCATTGAGTGATGACAATCTGCTATGCACTCGTCACCAGGTAAGCAGGGGAGGGACCAGAGCATATTACAATATGCTAATGTGTTTTCCAATAGGTCTTAAGGGCAACTCATGAAAATTTTTTATCATTTACACCACATTTATATATGGCTGGCTCAAATTATTTTGAAGAATGTCTGAGTTTATGTCCATCAAATGAAAGTCAGTTTTGTAAAAAAAATCCCTTTACTCCCCATATGCTTTCATTATATGGACAAAAACAAAACAGACATTCTTCAATCTTCAGGATATCTTAATTTGCTTTTGACTGTCAAAGTCAGGTTTAGAACTCATGTAAATAAGCTTGCAAACTTTATTTTGTGCATGTCAGTTTATTGAAATGTTTCCCAGAAAGCACTTTGTAAGACTGTTAAAAGATGACAATGATATATACAACTTTAGTACATATTTGTAATATTTTTTATTCAGGTGAACAGGGAAGGCTACTGTGGAAGGGTACTGTGGCAGTACCATCAGATGTGCAACTGGAGGGAAGACCATGATTTATATTGTCCATTCACAGGATGAATTTGATTTATCCCCCTTCCATCTGATGCCCAGGGATTTTCTTTAATCTCAAAAGCAGAATGCAAGAAATGCTATAAAATAATGCCCTTCCAGATTCTTGCTCTTCATGTCAGGGAATGTGATGCTATGGAATGTGAAACACTTTCAGACTCAGAAGCAGAAGTAATTTTATTTATTGTTTTGGTAACCTCTTGAATAACTTATGTAGGCTGCATCTGGAACTTTTTTGCTTAAATGTAATGTTTTTGTCTATTACCAGGAAACTGATTCACCACCAGCATTTGAAGAAAATGTAATTAACTTATTGTATGAGATGACATAATTCTGACTGCTTTTATTTTTTGTTTTACATAATTTCTTTTAAATCGACAGATGCAAAGTGTCCTGTATGCATGAAAACTTTTAGTATGATGGAACTGGAGGTCCATCAAGTTACTGTGGAGACTTGGAAAGGTAATGCAGTACACACATAGCAGTGTAGAAACAGCAGTGACATTCTGTGCTGCATGATGTGATGTAGATTTTGACATTTCTAGTTAGATCATGAGTCAGAACATTTGGATTTCAAAACTATGATAATGGAAATTAGAATTTAGCTATACATTAAAGCACTGAATGAAATGTTTTTACTTCACATAAAAAGTATTACATTTTCAAAATAATTTTTCTTTCTAGTCTGCAGTTTTTCCGTGTTTTGCACAAGCGCCTCTCACTACAAGTCAGCTCCTCTGTTTCTCTGACCGCTCTGTGTCTCTGCTGCAAATCGCCTCCTCCCCTCCCTCTCAAACATGCACCGGCTGTGAGTGACCGGCTGATGATTGGCTGTTCTGCCTTAAGTCCCGCCTCTCTTGGAGTGTCATCGGTCAGCTCGTGCTGAGGAGGCAGAGACTTATGGTTATTACGTCTCCCTTTCCAGGTACTTTGAATGAGTGTTTATGCTTTCGTAGAGAGTAGAGAGTGAAGGCACACCTGCCAAAAACCAAAACCCATGTGTAAATACTGTGATAAATGGGACTCAAATTTCACTTTTTTAAAGAATGCAAAGTCTGCAACAAATTTGTGCAACAACTCACTAAAAGAGTAAAAGAAAATGTATGTGAAATGAAAAGAAAAACTGTAAAAGAAAAAGCAATATGAAATGAAAAGAATGGTGGAATGAAAATAAAATGTAAATGTAAAGACAAGCAATGTTAAATTAACAGGAAATATCTGAATAACCCTTTTGTGTTTTCAATTGGGCTTTAACACCTGTCTTAAAATGTAAGGGATACTGGAGCTTTGTTGGGAGTGGTGGGACTGCTTTCGAGGTGGAGCGGAAAATTTCCACTATTTTCAAATCAAAACTTGACATGTATGATGCTAATTGCTATTATTGGGATACTGTTCCAGCTAAGCTAAATTCGGTAATGTAACATTATGTGGCATGCAATGTATAACATAACTGTGATGAAGAAGGCAGGGAATTGGACGGAGGGGGACAAACTGCCATTGTTAAGCAGTGCATTCATGGGTTCATTACCAGTGCAACTGATTTTGATATATTTAGCATTATTTGTTGATTAGCTGAATACTTTTGTGGAAACTTACCTGTTGAGGAGAAAAAATTAGAAATTATGACATTGTTTGCATACCTGTTGAAGAACTATTAAAGAAAAGTGTATATTATTTGAATGTTTAAAACAGTAAATAATTAAATTATTTATACCACCAGAGAAAAAGCTTTGTGTGAGCGTTTTTCTCTCCTTTTCTAATTATTATTTTTTTTTAATGTAGGATTATTTTTTTTTCTCACATAGCAGCTGCAAGCCGGAATCTGGCACAGTGCGGAGAACTTTAAGCCCTGCATTTTGTTCCCTCTGTCACTGTATTCATCGATTTTATTGTTTATTAACAAACCACATCCATCCCCTGCACTTTTGAAAAGCTTGCCCCTGAGGAGGATGTCCCTACTATGGCTAGCAGAGACAAGTTGACACCTCAAGGACTTCTGCATTTGTGTCTCCAGAATTAATTTTGTGGAGCAGTCTGTTACTTTGAGGTGACAGAAGTTAAGCTCCCAGTCAACACTTTAAAGATACTTTCTTAGGAGGCTGGAGTAGACACTGGGCTTTAAGAAAGAATTGCTGACAGGTCAGGATTTAGTTTTTCTACAAATAACATACTTTGGATATCTTGTTAATTAATTTGTTGTGGTTACATTGTATTTTATTTATTTTTTGCCCCTGTCTATAGAAATGATTGGCGCATAGAGAACCGGCTCTTTGAAGGGGAGGAGGGCAAAGGCAAAGTCTCAAAATACTCCCTGAATGATGTTGACAATGGCCTGTTTGGTAACTGTTTCTCACCAAAGGAATTGGTCACCTAAGAATGGAAGCTGTCAGATGTTCACACTCATGTCATTCCAAACTTAAAGGGATATTTCACCCAAAAATACATTTCTGTAATCATTTACTCACCCTCAAGTTGTTCCAAAAAATGAATTAATTTACATTCATTTACTTCCTAGCGGGAGGAGTCCCAGGGAAGACCTAGGACTCGCTGGAGGGACTATGTCTCCGGCTGGCCTGGGAAGCGCCGAGGTCCCCGGAAGAGCTGGAGGAAGTGGATAGGGAGGGGAGGTCTGGGCGTCTCTGTTTAGGCGGCCCAGATAAGCTGAAGATGATGGATGGATGGATTGTGATGCATGCAGCTGCTGCGTCGAAACCTCATGCTTCAGCAGCTCCATGAAGGTTTACAACTTTACAGTTTGATTGACATCATGGAGAAGAACAGAGAGGTGTGCCAAGCCTCTTTGTTGTGCAAGGTGGTGATGATAAGGTGATTTCAAAAGCCTACTAGTTTTTTGCATTGCTGTTATAAAATGTTACAGTACAAAATAACTCCTATTTTCTTTCTATACTGCATGCTGTTTAGATAATGTTTGGCATTTTCTGTCTACCTGGCATGTTTTTCATTGTGTCACATCTTGTCCCACAAGCGAGTTTGAGTGGCACTCTAAAACATTCAGAGAGGTGAAAATCCTGAATCACTTCCGAGGATTTTCTGATGGAGCTTCGAAGGTAAGTTAGGTATTCATTTCAGATGTCAATGAATGCAAATGTTTATTATAGAAGTCCACTGATGGATTATTTTCACAGACATTGATTACAAAATATGTCTGATAACTGATTGATCACAGATCATTTACTCCAGTCTTCAGTGTCACATGATCCTTCAGAAATCATTCTAATATGCTGGTCTGATGCTCAAGAAACATTTACGATTATTGTTATGTTGAAAACTGTCAACATTTGAATAACATTACTGTGGAAATAGTGATACTTTTTTAATGTTTTATATTAGATTTATTATAGCCTTTATTACGTAGCAGTCTTTTGTAATATTTTAAACTTCACTGTCACTTTTTATCTATTGGATGATTAAAAGTATTAATTCCTTTTCTTCTAATCTTAACAAAAATGTTTTAATGGTTTCATTGTTTCCACAAATATAATTCATATTAATTAATTAATTAATTAATGATAATAATGAAGAAGAAATGTTTAAGTATCAAATCAGCATATTAAAAGTATTTCTTAAGGACCATCGGACACTGAAGACTGGAGTTATAATGCTGAAAATTCAGCTTTGATCACAGCAATACATTTATAATATAGTTTTCTAAAGCAGCAGTTAGTTCTAAACTAATTGTATGTTTTCAAATGTCTTGAATGTTTATTGTGCTATGTGTGGTAATGTCTGTATATTTTATGTATATGTATATTTTACTGCCCTAGATGGCGATAGTCAGGATGAGGGCGCCCTCCCTGTCCCACGGGTGATGCAGTGGCTGACTGGTCAAGCACAGAGAGACAATCCTTTAAAATAACTGCTGAGTTTGATCACACATGCATGCAGCCTTGCCAGACACACACTTGTTAGCGCATGCTCACAAACCGTCACATTTCCCACTGCACATCTGTCAGAATTTAATGAATTTAAAGAAATCATGAAAACAGCAGTACAACATGGTGCTTGATTTTACAGTCTATGTTTCGAAATGAACTTAAATGTCTAGACAATGTTGTTCCCAATAGTTTAATTTCTTCTTTTGAATTCATAGATACTGTTCAACAACACTTATTTATGGTTTTACATGCTTCTGAATGGTTTACAAAGTCTTAAATATTACAGTAAAATACAAATACAGTAGCTTACAAAAAAAGTAGTTCAAAATAAATGATCTGCAATTTAAAGTGATTTTCTAGTGAATTATTATACAACAACAGAAAATAAGATCAAATTTGGAGACCATGTGACTCCTTGGCACAAGATGATGTTTAAACAAAGACAGCTACCCATGTTTAAACACAGTGCGAAGGCACAAGATATTAAGATAAATTGGCAGCATACGCTATGAAGCGTTGGCCTGAACAACCCACAGATATATCTGAACACAATGAGAGGAGAAGCATTGTGACTCACAAGTCAAATGTTAAATAGAGCACAGTCTCTGGATCACATCAAGTCTCTGTAGATATAGCACCCAGTCATTCAATGCTGATGTCAAAGGATTAATCAATCCATTCAGAACAGCAAGTTTTTGGTCTGATAAAGGACAGTAGATCTCTGGCACCACCACACATCATCATCATCATCATCATCCTCTGTGTCACGGTTACGGTTACCTCTTGAAAAGATGCTCCACCATCTGAAAAGAAAAAATGAGGTTGTTTTACAATGCTAACTCCACTGAACTCACAAAAGATAATCCTGAAATTTACTTCACATCATTCCAAACTGCTACCATAGGCCCTATTTATACCTAGCATTGAAATGAGACTGAGATCACTTTTACTGTAAGGCAAGGGGACAGCATACTACCCTTACTATGACAAGGGTAGCTAAGATGATGGTGCAAAAGTGGAAAATAAAAATAATTATATATTATAGTGTTTGTTTATTAATAGCTTAGAGCCATGCCAGCTATCCTGGCTATTATCATGAATAAAAATAAAAGATAAAATTGATATGTACATTTATAATTAATATTATTTTTTGTACATTTATCCTTGATAAAAATTAAAAATTAAATCTGGTCTTACATTAAAAATCTTTTCATAAGCGTCAACATAAAAGTAGAGCTCATGCCATCACAGTCGGGTCAAATTTAACGTTTGGCAAGAGAGGTATAAAGGAGGATCTTTACCTGTTGTTAGTAATGTCTGGCTAGATTATTACTTCAGTGCATTACAGTGAACCAAACTTCAGATGTGCCACACAGTGGTTGACAGAACACATTAGTCCATGTAAGCATTTACACTACCCAGGTGGAAAAGACAGTATTAAATGCATTCATAATATATTTAAAATACAAATAGTGTGATTATAATACATTTGTATCTCCAACATGCTTATTTAAAGTGAACTTAAAATATACTGAATAGATTTTTAATATATTTCTAGAAACTATGTTAGTATTACATTTGTAATAAATATATACTTAATTACACTTTTAAGTATATGCTAATGATAAGCATACTTTAAATATATTTTTTAAAGTTTAATTGAAGTAGATTGGTAATAAATACATGCTTAATTGTATTTTGAATAAATACACTAGTAAATAACATACTTTAAATATATAAAATGTACTCAGAGTACATTGGAAATGATTATATATTTAATTACACTTTTAAGGAATATGCTGAATACAAACATTTTAATCATATTGCTTAAAACTGTATTAGAAATACATTGTTATAAAAATATGTTTAATTATAATTTTAAGAAATATGCTAAACACATGTATACTTCAGTTTTAGTGTATTTACAGAAAACATACTTGTGTAACTAAAGTTGATTTATGTTTATTTTGTGTGTATAGCAAAAGCGATTAATATTTTAGTTGGTTATAAATACTTTTTTTATACACTGTAAAAATAAGTGTAATTTTAACTGTAAAATTTTGTAAAAGCCATCGGAAAAAACTGATAATAGGTTAACAGTAAGTTCCATTACTATATACAGGGAAAAACTGTAAAAGATCTAACAAAGCATTTAATGTAAATTTACAGTAAAATTCTGTTAATTATACAGCTTTTAGAAGTAAAAAAGAACAAATCAATGTATAATTTACAGTCTAAAACTGTAAACTGATATTCCAAATTCCCTCGTGACACTCCACGTTTGAAAGTATTTTGTTTAAATAATCATGTTTTAAATAGTTCTTGTAATCAGTTATGTACATTTGAGCTTTATGTTACATCTTCTGTTGCTTAATGAAAGTTTTTTGCATTATTTAAGTATCGCGTGTGTTACCATGATGGTGTTTTGTGTTTCCATAAATGTGCACCTTCTATATGTTAATATATACTTCTGCTTGTGGTGAAGCTACTTGTGATGAGCTTTGATACTTCATGTGAGCTTTCTCTTATACAGTACCATCTTTATTATTATGGTGGTTGTCAGTATTTTCAAGGTACAAAACAGATTTAATTTTGTGTGTTGTTGAATTTACTGGTTTATATTCACATTTTCTTGTTTGTAAATTACAGCTTTATATTGTAAAATTAACAGTTTTTGCGTAAATGTGTTTACAGTTTTCTGTATTTTTACAAAATTATTCTAGCAACCACAGCTGCCAAAAGTTTTGTAAAAACAACAAGAAATTTTTTACAGTGTAACTATTGTATAGGCATACAATATATTTTTATATTTATGTCATAGCATGTGCTTCAGTCCTGGTTTTTAAATATTGTGAATTATATTTTAACATTTTAATATATTTCAATAACACATCCACAAATTGTTTTCTGTGGCAAAGCTTAAAAATGCTAGTCCTAACATGAAGTGAATTAAACATGTATTGAAATGAATTTTAATATATTTCTCCAAGGGCTAGAATTATTGCCTACTGTAATTACAAATGTGCTCAGTTAAGCTTTTAAGAAATATAGCTAAATCTACCATGCTTTTTGCAAACTGCATGCATATTTATTCACACTTTATATTGTTTTATGTGTAACTGTTCATTTTTTTATTTAAATATTTACTATAAT
>CM045073.1:31239519-31478958 GCA_024542945.1 allo-octoploid hybrid of Carassius auratus x Cyprinus carpio | reverse complement strand
CTTCACCCCCCCACTTTCACGGCTCACCCACCATCTCCCCTCCGAAATGCCAAAAGGTTAATCACTCCAGCAGATATTAATCATCCAATCCGTAAACAATGATATGGAACAACCAATGTACCCAGTTTTGGGATATGATCTTCCCCCCTTTTCTTCCCCAGTTCTAAACCCGAAGTTTATCCTGCCCACAGTAGCCATTTTCCCCGGGACCTTTTCAAAGACAGGTGAGTATGGTTTTTTCCACAAAACTTCCCTTTTAAACCGTTCCCAGTAGCAGATAATCCTCCAAAGCTATCCACACTTGCTCTCATCTGCTTCACCCTGCCCACCAAAACACTGGCCCCACCGATGCCCCTTTAAACAAAACAACATCCTTCCTGTATCCTTGCCTTTATTCCCAAACTGCCCCGCCTCAACGGCACGCTATTGAACACCCGTGAAGATTTCCTTGATTTAGGCGCCGGGCCAAAAGGAAAAGGGTTACATTTTTGGTCCAACCTCCCCCCTTTGGTTCCAAAGTCACCCGGAATTTTTTAAACCCAGTATTATCAGGATACATATCTTTCACATTTAAGTTTTAAAACAAAAATATTAACCAAAGGGACAAAGTTATGTCCAAATTCCCGGTTTGAATTGTGTTCAGGAAATTTGTTCAGAGTGTTGTAAATGGAAAGTATTTTATAAAACACTTCAAATAAAGACAATGGTTATCTTGTATGAATTTTCATTTTAACAAGAAAATTGGAATCTTACAGGAAATCCCATTATAAAGCGATGTGCTTAACTACTTACTTGTTCTTACTTTAGGTTAACCTTTCCTGCATCTTACAGCTTTTGAATTGGAATTTAAGGAATTTATAACTGGCTACAGTTTGTATGTAGACATCCAACACATTGGACAGAGGGCCATGGTTTCCCGGGATTCTTTGTATTTCATGCCTCCAAAACCCGCTTAACCCAGGGCCAAAATCAATAACCAACCCTACCATGACAACCAATGGAAGTAGGATTAAGTCATTGTGGTAATTTTAAATTAGGTTTGTGAGAGATATAAAGTTTATTTACCACAAATTACTGCTCCTTGTTTAATCCCAACATTATAGAAGAAAAAAAAATTTAATTTCCAAGTTCCTAGATATGAACTAACTTCAATATTCTATTGATACAGGTGTGCCAGGACTTTGGAATTTGTACCTGGATTAACAAGGAAACACAAATGTACAGTATCAGATGAGGGGAGAATGTGAATATTTTTAAGCCCTTTCACACATACAGACGCTTCCGAAAATTACTGGAAATTGCCGAAAGAGGTATGGTGAACAGGATTTTAAAAATACCGGTAAATTCGGTTTAACGGGAGAAGTTGCTTACCAGTAAACGAATTTGCGTGGTGAACGAGAAGGAAAAATTCCGTAGGGAGCAAAGGGAGTTCGAACGCCGGACGAAGACGCCTACCAATCATAACAATAGAAGCATTCAAATGTTTAATAAAATAAAATAAATGTCATCCATCCAAGGAAGCACAGTGAAAAGGCGCCTTTATCCGTCAGATGAAGTAATTTTGTCGCCATTGAGAGAAACTTTAGGATGCAGTAACGTATGATTAACCGAACTGTCACCGGCAGGACACAGTCAGGTCATCAAAAACGAAAACATTCGCCTTTAATATCTATAAAAAACCACCATCCAAACAAGTAGTAGGGAGTTTTTTTCCTATTAGATTTTTTGGGGGTTCTGTATCCACAAATCTTGAGCTCATGGATCTCAACCCGCCACGGGCATGAAATACACGCCGCCCATCATGCCGAACACAATAAAAATAATAATAATAACTTTAAGTTTTACAACTTAATTTTAATTTTATTTTTCATGGGAAACAGATAGGGCCAAAACGGGAAGTGGAGAAAGGGAAGAGGTTACATTGCATCAACTTTCGGTTTCCCAGCAACTACTTGAGGGATGTCAGACGTTTTTTTTTCCAATTCTCCCAAAACAGCTCATTCTGTTTCAGCTATTAAAATAGCCTCGTGTTTGGAGGTTTTTGATCGTAAACAGGCATTTTTTTTTTTAAAGCGCCAGCACAGAGAGAGAGTTTTAATAGCCTTTTTAGCCTTCAAATCAATTAATTGTCTAAAAATAAAATCTAAAAGATATAAAACAGTTCAACATAACGGTTTTAACGCTGAACCCAGATAAGCGCCGGCCATATGAATATTTTGGCGGGAATGCAAGATAAAGACGCTTTTTTTGGGACATGGTGCAAGGACATGAATAACAAAGAAATATAAAATAAATAAATATAAAATAAAGAAAACAAACATGCTTTCTGCAGTCCTCCCTTGAACAGGAGAGTTACAAAAAAACCAAACTCAAAACATGCCTACAGACATGATAAATATATCTATAGAAAGCCAAATTAGGTCACAACAAATAAAAAAAAAACAACAAAAAAATTCAATACAATCATAATCCGCTTAGGAGGCGGTTTAATGGAGGAACCCAAAGGCAACTTCATCCTTGGGGCCAGACCAGAAAAAGTCTATTAATAAATAATTAAATATATTTTTTACTATTTCCCGTCACATTCATGGTCATTTTTCCCGGGCTTTGGGACATTTTGAACTCAATTTGAACGAACCCGTTTATTGCGCTATAGACTATTTGATAGAATTTGGATATAGGTACATTTGTGAACGCACTTTTTCTTTGCAAAGTGGCCTTTAAACTGCAATTTACAACGAACTTCATTGTCCTTCAATCTGATTTTCACTAAATTGGCGCCCCCCGCATCGGTTTTTATTAATGGGAAGTTAAATATTCAAAACAGTCGCCATTAAAGTCTCCCGTAAAAAAAGCAGTTACATGAATAATAATTTTGAAACAAAAATTAAACCATAAACAGAAATACTGAACACGAACCTCCATGTTTAAAAAATACGAGCTGTTTAGAGATTAATACCACAGAATTTACCGATTTTGGAACGATGGTGAATTTGCTTTTCTGGAAAAAAGAGAATGTCGTGGATTGGTGAACAGCCATTTTTGAATTTTTCCTGTAAAGTCGTCCGAATTTTGGAACTTTACTGGTTTACTGGTGAAAGAGGCTTTGTGGGACATAGAAAAAATAATAAATTAAACCTGCATGGGTCCGTGTCCTCATTGTTCATGCAGACCAAGCTGAAGTGGGGACTGATTTCCCCAGTGCCAGTCGGTGGGGAACCAGCCACGCAAACCCCTTGCCGAAGGGAGGCAGAAAGCACCAATGAGGCAAACACATGAACTGTTCAGGAAAGAAGCCCTTCTTCGTTTGTTAAAGATGCTGCAGAAGAATCAACTCTCCCAGAGTCTCTATTCTTATGGGGAAAAGGAAAACTTATTTATTATAGAATTTGGTGCAGATTTCTGTATTAGACTTTCTGTATGTAATTTTTCTAGAACTTTATCTTGCAACTTGAAAATGTACCAAGATGAGATATAGGCTGTTATGCAAAAAGAGAAATTTGTTTTTGTCGCCCCAATTTTGAGCAAAGGAATTGAGAGGCATTGTGTTTGGTTATACATTGTCTTTTTTTTTTTAATGCTTGATAGTAGGCTGGGTATGCATTTAAGATACTTTTGGGAAAAAGCCCGAAATTTAGGGAATTTGGGTTTTATTTTGTGTTCGGACTTAACCCTTCAATGTGCAATTATTGGGAAATAAATAATTAGTAATTGTGATTCCAATGTATGTATTTTGTGGTAAGGATCTGTTGCAAGTGGAGGATGTTTGGCCCAGAACACAAGCCATCCATATAAAATGTGGTTCTTATCCCCTGATACAGCCCCGCTTTACTATCACTTTAAAGGATCATTTACTTCATAATATGTCAAACAACAGTAATTTGCAGGATAAACCAGCCTTAAAAGTGAAGCAGTTTGGTTTCCATCTTTAAATTACAATGTTTTTTTTTTTTGGAATATACTAACACAATAAAAGAAAAATAATAAACAACATTCCTTTTTCTAATAACAACTACTTTAAGGGGGACACAAACAAAAGTCACAACCCTCAGTAAACCCAAACCCCACCCACCCCAAAGGAGGAGAAAAAACTTAAGTACATTTTCGAAAATAAATTAAAATGGACAATTATACAGAATTAAATAAGTCAGAAAAAATGAACAAGAGATTCCACAGAAAATAATAAAATACATGTTTAAGTCGAAAGATAAGTGGTGTATTTTTTGACAAAGTCAAGTAGAGGGACCCCAATTTTATAAAACTTATTTTTTTCAAAAGAAAAGACAACAAATCTTATAAATGTTACCTTTGATTATGGACACTCCTGCATTCCCAAGTCCCTCTGTTTTCAAAGCTAACCCATTTTCCCTCCTTTTCCGACCTCACAGAAGATCACCATGACATCAACGGCTTCCAGAAAGCTTCCGGACTGTTACTGCCATTGTTGGTGGCAACCAGGGAATAAATGAGACGGCCAAAGGGAAAACCATGTACAACAATTTGCCATCTGAAACATATATGGACATATTAAGAGAATTACACCACCGTATCATGCACCCTGTTAAGTGGCAAGTGTTACAACAAGCCAACTTAATCAAGCTTTTAATTTGTATTTATAATAGCCTTTAATAGACACAAAAACATGGTTCCGAAATGAATAATGGCTGGGTCCCAACTTCGTTTTTAATTGGTCACAACATCTAGTTATAATTTTGTTGTAATTAACAAACTAAAAAGTGGATTTATTTAATGTTTGGCTCTGTGGAGTATTTTGATTTAAAAGTACCTTTAATCCATCCACATGGAAACCAAAACCTAAATAAAAAATATAATGAAGTTTTCAATACTAGATAATTCACTGAGGAGGTTGCTAGAAATTTTGTGAGTTGATATTATAAAGTTTTCTTGATACCTTATTAACTTGTGATTCCCCAGGCCATTAAACTGTTTGGCCGGTACAGAGGCACCTCCTGCCGAGGGTTTTTGAAGGGTGCATCAAAACCCCCTGAGAATCCACACCCACATTCCTGCAACATTGTCCATAATATGCAAAAAAGGACAGAGAATTAGGTGTACCAAAAAACAAGTTGGACCCTTTCCCAATTCAAGTACATTAACAAGTAGACCAAAACCAGTCTGACAGTAAAAAAAGAAAAATTTTCCACCTGAGCAAGCCCAAATCCCAAACTTTAGTAAACCACCCCGGATGAATGGTAACTTACTCGTATGGGATGCCTTTTAATGAGGTGCCCCCACTTTTTAACCACAGTTGGGATGATTTGCAGAATTGATCCAGTTTGATCCGGGATCGTGTCGCCCAGTGGGAGAATGACTTTTCACAGTTTAAGACAGTGAGCCGTTGGTGGTTTCCCTTGCCCGCCATGGGAGCTGCCATCATCCAGGAAATGTTGGGACAGCTGGTGTTAACAACGCATCCAGGTGATTTGATTTCCCCTTTTTCAGAAGGCTAAGGATCTCTGTTTTTTCCTATGTCAAAGTCATCAAAGATCAGCCTCACCCCAAACAGCCAGGCGGTCCCTGTTATGGTTAAAACGAAAATTACCTTATGCCATAAGGGCATCCTCACAACGCAAACACCCATTTCTCCAGCAGTGTGCCCCAAAAAGGGAGGTGAGTTCAATTATATCAGGTGGTGGAATTGCCCATTGTCCCTCTCTGTCCAGAGAGAAAGGGTTGGCGAGGATTTCGAACCAGCACTTACCAATCACTTTCAGCACGATCTGAACCAACCCCTCCATTACCTGACAAACCAAACTGAGATACTTGCCACCCAAAAGAATGATCTTAAATAGTTAGCAATTGCTTGAACAAAAATTCCATCCAGGCTCAAAACTGAAAAATTAACTCAAAAGTTCCCTATTACCCCCGCATTACCAAAGTACCGGGAAATCAAGGGAGTAGTAGATTGAACATCGCCTAACCAATCCTTCTTCAGACTGATGTTGGCACCCCAACCCAATTAGATACAGGCACAGGGAAAAAAAGGGAAAATGTGGAAATACAAAATAAATTAAAATGGAAATACAGAAATAAATAAATGTAGAAATGTGGAAATACAGAAATAAATAAATGTAGAAATGGAAATCAGTTAAATGTATAAATAAATAAATGTATAAATACATAAAATATTATAGAATGCATAAAAAAAATACACAAAAAACAGAAATAGCCATTTATATTTCCAAAATGTATTTATTTTCACATTATTTCTGCATTTATTTATTTCTACTTTTATTTATTTATTATTTTTTTCCTTCCCTTTTAGTCCTTTCATATAAATGATTCCCCTCACCTTAAACAATGACCCAATGGGGGAAAACAGATTGGTCTAAAGTCATTTTAAGTGATCAAGTTTTGGATTTTGTCACTTTTACATTGATCATACCGTTTGGGTGCCATTTACTTTGATTTTTTTCCCCTTGAACTCCATTTCTTGGATAGCCTTCATCAGGTTTCCAGAGTGAACATCAATCGGAAAGAACTTTGACTGAAATGATTTGTTGGATTCTCTTAAACTTGCACTCACATACAAAAAAATAAAAAACTGTAGACAAACTAGTTACCTTTTTACATGCTTGTAGGTTTTTGTTCGAAACGCACGGCCCCATGACAAATATTTCCTTTGTCAGAAGGCCAAATGTATTCGTCTTCAGTAAACCTCATCAGTTTGAGCACCTGATCCTGTCAACATGTATTTGGACACATCCAGTCCAGTCATTCACTTACTGTACCCACGCATTGGAAAGGCGGCCACCCCATTTTGAAATCACATCATGGGCCCTCCCAACTACCTCTTGCCTTCTTAGTAAAGGTCTTGTCCATCATTGCCCAAACTTGTGCTCATTGTGCTTTATTTACATTGAGAGGAGTGCCATTTTATCCTTCTATGTTCTGTTTTCATCGGGCCGGATAGGTAATTCACTGCTTTTTTGGTTTCTTTACACCAATGCTGGACTGTTTGTTTCGGTTTGTGTGTTAAGGCATTCACAGTAATTCTGGGCATCCAAGCCGGAGTTTTGTTTGTAGAAAGTTTTAAATTTCAGGCTTGTCTTCCACCCCATACCCAGACACTGAACCGGCTCTTTTTAAACATGGATGTGTAGTTCCGAGCTTCTGTACCCTCATCAACCCCCCGAGGTACACTTTTAAATTTTTGAGAGCGCTTCAGCTAAGCCATCAAGAATAAAGAAAGTTTAGTATTGGGACCAACAAGCTCCAGTTTCTTTAAAAGCAGCACTTAGATTTTCTTCCAGCTGTAGCTGAGTATCAAAGCAAACCAATGGGGAAAAGGGGCCAAGCAGTGGATTTGAGCAGGTGGACTCAGGAGGACAAGTTGTTTGGTCTGAATCTGTTTCCCATTATGATCCATTCATTTGAATATAAAAATCAAAATAAAGAGTGGGAAATAAAATGTGGCATTTGGGAAGTCACACTTCCCGAAATAAGTCCATTGAGATTCATTCAATATTGTAAACAAACCAAGTTTATGTATCTTTTAATGTCACCAGTCTTAGAGGTCCAACAAAGTGTCTGCCAAGGTAGTGATCAGCCAGTTCACCAAGTTCAATCAAACAGTTTCTCTGAAGGATGTACACCCAGCTCAAACGCTCTGAAATGTTCCCTATACCACCCAGAAAGCCTTCTCACCATGAAACACAGTCTCTCCTAACAACACAAATCTCTCCAATGTCAGGGAGTCAACTTGTAGAACCATGAGCAACTATCATCCCATTTCTGAAATGTAAACCTTGCTTGACACACACTTGGAAAGGTGAACTTCAGTTCTACCAGGGAAGTTCTTTCAATAGTCTGAAAGCTATTTCTGGTTTCAAAAATCCAGAGGGAGTGTTGAAACGCTTGTAACCTCGAGGGATGTTTCTTCAAAACTGGATGATCTCAAGTGATAGAAATCATGAGCTGATGATTACATGTGGCCTATTTGTCTTGTCTGCCCACTTGTAAGGGAAGTGCTGGATGGATTTGTTGAGGGTCTGAAGTGTGAAATACTTCTTGATATAAGCAATGCCAAACACCGCAAGCTCCACTGGAACTATGCCAGATCATGCATAATATCTGAGGATAGCCTGTCTGAACGCTGAAGTGGGAAGCGTTTTGGTGATAACACAACTTTTGTCCATGAATGCACCTGATTTGTCCTCTTTGTTTGGATTTCTGTTTTTTGTTCCTGTGCAAAATGACTAGATATACCCACTAGAAAAAGCTCTCATTAAAACCTGCACAACTGGAGCCCCCAAATTATCCTCCCAACAACATGAATCGATTCTTTAACAAATCTGCCAAGTAATAGTCTAGCTCCAGAGTTTTCATGCCTTGAAGAAGAGGATATAAGACATGGTCATAACCATATTCTTATTTACATCATCAGTTTTACACAACAATGCCAAGTAAATTGATGATAGTGACTCAGAGTCCAGTAGATTCCACAAAGTTGATGTTTCCTGTGAGAAGTACCCAGAGGATTGCAAACTTCAAAATCATCTATGTATAAACGCTACAATTTCCTCATCTCATCTCCAACAGAAAAATGTTTTGCTGGAAGTGTGAACCATCCTGAGGAGATTTGTAAGTGTGATGTTCACCACTGCCATTTTACTTTGTTGTGCTCCTGTGGTTTTCATCTACCAGGTCCACAAACATCTTTCTTAAAGAGTTGCTGCAAAGACTTCAGTACAGGAACATACTGAAAACATCTGTTTTCTTTGGCATAAAGAACCTATTCAATGGGTTCTACAACGCTAAAGCTTTTGATGAATACTTGTTGTGGAGATAAGTTGAGTTTAGGGGACCCCTTCTCTATGGCTTTGAGCAATGGATTAGAAGTGCAGAGAGCAGTTGCTACTTCTGTTACCGAGACTTATCAGTTGTGGGACTATGTTTCTGAAATACCTCTTCAAGAATCTCAATGGAGAGGCGTAATGTTGCTGAATGTAAGTAGTGCAGTTCCTCTAAGAACTCATACATTTTTTGGCCTGGGACATGTGCAAAATGCTCTAACTTGAGCAACGCTGCTGCAAAATTATTCTCAATTACTTCAGGCAAATAAGTGGTTACCTCTACATCACTATTTGAACATGCACTGTCTGCTTCAACTGCAGTCATCTCCCTCAGGATTATAGAGGATTCTTGTGAAACTCGAGTGTGTCTTACTACATCTGACTTGAAATCTTTCAATGTAAGTTGAATGTGTTTCCTGTTATTGTGAGAGTGAAATGTTGCGTATTCATTTGTTTGAAAAATTACAACCCCAAAACATACAAAGAACTGATTCATTACTCTTAAAATGAGTTCCAATGTGTGAAAAATAATCATTCTCTGTAGGGAAGATCACTACAAGTGCACAAATGACAACTAAATGTTGACAGTTCCCTGTAGCTCCTGGGTCTTTGTTTAGGATGGACTCTACTTAAATGAATGTGCAAAGCATTCCATGTCTTAAAAGTACATGGGCAGTTTGATGTGTGGGCATGGATAACGCTTGTAAAATGCCGGTGCTGAAGTCTGAAATGTTTTAGTAGGTCATATCTACCAGACAGAGATAGACTACACGACTTACACTTCCACATCCCTCCCACACCCCACCCTATATAAAAAAAAAAAGAGATTTTTAGATTTAAATATCTAAAAAAACTGGGAAATCCAGGTTTAGTTTAGGACCCTAGCATCATAAGCATGTGTCAACACTGGAATCAGTCAGTAAAACAAATTCTGTCCAATAACTGTTTTAGGCTAAAAATATTCAGGTCTGGCAATACTTACAATTAACTATTGGAATCACTTGAAACTTGATGGTGGCAGATGACCCCTTCACCAGTGACCTCAGTGGTTGGATGGCAGACAAGTGACTTTTCTGAAAGAGATCCCATAAATTTACAACAATTAAAATATTATATTTACAACCATTCAAATATGTATGTATCTGTAGTGTACATGTATTCAAAACTTTTATAGGTCTCTTAATTGCAACGTGGTAATGATCTATAGCAGTGGTTTTCAAACCTTGGTCACCTCAGGTGGGTCGCGGAATTAAAAAATGGTTTGCCAGTTACTTTTTTTTTTTTTACTAAAATAATTAATTCCGTTTTGTAATCATAATAAGATTAATAATGATAACTTTGAATAGAAGTACACTGAAAACATTCAAATACTGCAAAAAAAAAATAAAAAAAATCTTTGCTGCAGTGTTGTTGATTCAGCCATTTTTTCTGTCACTGAGATGATCGCAACAGCTTAGGTAGCGGACATTAGTATCCCTAGTATTAATTTATTTTATGCTGAACATGAGCAAGCCAAAGTAAAAAAGCATTTATGATTTTAAATGAAGTAATAGAAAACGAGCAGTCGTCAAACCCTGACGCAAACAGCTGAGATCAGCAGGAAGATAACGAAGGCGATGCATGTGAATCAGATAGCAGTACTTGCCTCAGCTGAAGAAAAAGAGTAATCTGAGTAAGGCCATATAAAGTTTATTTTTTTAAGTTTGGTTTGTCAACTGTTCGGAAGCAGTCCGTACTGCAAACACCAATGTCCCTCAATATGCGGTGAAAGTTGGCAAATTAAAGTTTGAAACCAGCGTCGCTCCATCGGCAGCAACACACAAAACACCCGTTGCTACGTCAGCAGCAACACTAACACTACATTCGGTTCGCTCCATCGGCAGCAACACACACACACCATCGTTCGCTAGCGTCAGCAGCAACACACTACACACACGTTCGCTCCATCGGCAGCAACACACACACACACACTTGTTCGCTCCATCGGCAGGCAACAACACACACACACACCTCCGTTCGCCCGTCGGCAGCAACACACACACACACACCGTTCGTCTCGCGTCGCGTGCAGCAACACACACACACACACCCTCGTTCGCTCCGTCGGCAGCAACACACACACAATCTTCGCTCCGTTCGCGCCGCGTGCAACACAAACACACACACCTCGTTCGCCCGTCGGCAGCAACACAACTAATACACACTACTACACTCGTTCGCTCCGTCGGCAACACACACAACCTATCCGTCTCGCTCCGTCGGCAGCAAACACACACACACCGTTCGCTCCGTCGGCAGCAACACACACACACACACACTCGTTCCTCCGTCGGCAGCAACACACACACAACATTAAATAGTTCAGTGAACATTCAGAGTTTCTGACACGCACACACACAAACTTTCAGATCAATAGGATAATTGTTTTCCTTCAGTTGCCTTATTTTTTGCTTTTAAACAGTTTGTGTGAGTGTGTGATTTTGATTGGGTGACAGTTGTTTGTTACTTGTTCTGTTCTGAATATCACATTTAAAGGATTTGTTGTGGAATAGCCTATGTTTTGTGTATTTTTTTAAGCATGCAGCAAAGGATAGTAGGCTTTTAATTTGTTAAAATTCTTATGATGGTTAATGGTTAACTGGTTAATGAGCATCCCATAGCAAGATCAAATTAGAGCAGAATCAACTTTGCATTGCAGTCAGCCTCAATGATCATCCAGTATCGCATCATCAAAAAGCGTTGTTATTCTTATGCTTTGGCTTAAGAATAAGCCTATGGGTCGCTTAAAAAAATAAATAAAAAGGGTCGCTCTTGAAAAAGTTTGAAAACCACTGATCTATAGCCATATTGTGTTGTTTTTATGATATATTAGGCATATAAATGTTAATTTTCAGTTTAATACGCTGTTTATACACATGTGGTACATAGCTGGGTTTGCGAGGGCCCCGTGAAGGCTGTACCAGTGGGCATTTATATATATATATATATATATATATATATATATATATATTTAACATTTTATCAATTTCACTAGCAGCTCACTGTATGAAGATTCTTTGGGTATAATATGTCAAAAAATATATATATCTGGTCTGAATAATTTTTGGTTTGACTGTTAAAACTACAAAGTAATTCAGTCAAAGAGCAGTGAGTGATATTCATTTTCTTGATTAACATTACAGCAGCTATTGAGCTATTCTTGTGCCAATAAAATGAACGCATCTTTCAAGAAACTAATGGAAATATAAATTGAAACTGAATAAAATATCTTTGAAACTGAAAAAAAAAAATAACTCAAGCTGAAATTTATTGACTTAGTTTTAATACACGCATGTTTTGCTAACTATTTCTCATATTTCTTTTCAGTGACTGAACTTTACAAATGCGCTCCAGAGTTTTCATTGTCTTCTGACTTCTTCGCTTTACGCTTGAAGTTTTCCTTCACAATTCTGGACACAAACCCTACTCGTGTGTTGGGCTTAACAGCGGTTTGCTCTCATTGGCTAGTGAGATTTAGATTGACGGCTCCTTGAACCGGAAGGAGAGCAGCGCAATTTTGGGTTCTGTGTGACAGTCTAACAACAGTAGAGTAAAACACTATATTAAAGCACATCAACAATATTTATAAAACCGAGATGAGTAAGCAGGAGCGTCATCAACATCCCTCAACCGCAGGGCATTCGAGGCAGCCTGAGGTAAGTTTAATATCAAATCAGTAGACAAATCTAGAAACAAGTTTTTCTGCTCTCTATCCAAGTTATGTCTTTATTTAACGTTAGGTCGTAATTAATTATCTGGGCCAGCTTTCTGAGCATATGAGGTAGCGATTGTAAACACATTGATGGCTTGGTTGTAAGTTATGTTTAATTGTTACCGTGTTTTTGTGAAACGCAGTCCTGGTAACTTACTTCTTAAAGTATATTTTCTTGAATCATCTAAATCATCTTCTTTTGTATTTAATAACAGTGTTGTTAACCGTAAGTAAATTATTCTATCTTTGTGATTGTCCATACAAAAAATAAAATCTTATTTTCTTGTTATATTACTTTTAGGGACAAAGAGAAATGTCACTTCTCCAGGTAGGCTTTACATCCATTCATGTTATTCTATAGAATGCATAATATAACGAACTTGGTTAACTTTTTTTAGCTGTTTTTTAATAGCTAAGGGATTTTATTATTAGATTTTATATGTCTAACGCTACCCTAAACTTGGCAACATCAGCATGGCATTATAGTTACCTTGATATGAAGCTAACCAGGCATTGTTTATACCAAAGCAAGAACTTGCTTTGACTATTAATGCATCAAATCATGTTAACATCCCAGATAGTTTAATTATGGGTCTACAGGAGTTAATCAACGAGTTAATATATCTCTGAATTTGGAAGAGACTTGTGAAACACATCAGAAATTGTAACTTACACCTGGGGAAACATGGATTACACATCCAAAAATGCTAATTCTGTTTTCATTTTGCTCAACCTTAAAAGGTGTTTCAACTGAAAATATCAATGCTCATGTCATTTCATACCTGTAACTTTCATCTATCTTCAGAACACAAATGATCTTTTTAATGAAATCTGAGATATTTCTGTCCCTCTATTGACAGCTACACATAACTACCACTTTCAAGCCCGGAAATCATGTGTCATTTAAGTAATACAAAACTAAGACTATACTGAAGAGCTAGTGGCTTCAATAATTAAGGATAAACCACTGAGTCACACAGTGGTTTAACCTTAATTTATTGAAGCGACTGACTGCTTATTTTTCAGTTCTTTACTTCATTTGACTAATGTAAAAGTATTCAATTGAAGACCCAATAAATTTTAGAGCTATCAAAGATAAATGTATTGTAAATTGTAATGTAAATGTTTTTATAGTTTTGCCGTTTAATTTTTTTTTCAGATAGCTGAATAATTCATGCTTTTCCACTTTTTGGCACTGTTATCTTGATAATAGAGGGTTCTTCTGGTCTCAAGATCTACTTTCTTGCAGAGTTTAGTCACAACCTTGTGTATTTGATTAAGGTTAGAGCTACACTCTTCAGGAAAGTAGATCTTGAGGACCAGAGTTGATGAGCCCTGCAATCGAACTCCATTTCAATGCCTGGATAAATAGGGCCTAAAATACATTTAAGCAAAATAACGGTCAGAATTTATTCTGGGTGAAGTATTAATTTACTTAAATATAGCTTCTTTGGGATAAGATAATTTACCAGTTTATCAAACTAACTAATTTAGGTCAGCCTAAAGTTTTTATAATTAAAAGCAGTTAATATTGTAAAATAACAATGGTTTCTTTTTTTCAGGTGGTGGAGCAACTTTTCTGAGGAAACTGCTGATACTGACCCAGAGGATGGTGTGGTGGTGCAGAGATCCATTGCCCTTTTTCTGACCAAAACTTGCTCGTCTGGGATTGATTAATCCCTTGACATCACCATTGAATGACAGGGAGCTCTATGTCCAGACACTTTCTATCATCAAAAGATTGTGCTCTATTTAACATTTAAATGTTTAAGTAAAACACTCAGAAGTCACACATGCAGTTCTGTCAGAATTTTAATTAAAGAAAATCAGTTAATTCACAATAAAACATTTAATTTTATACTATAGCTGTAAAACATGTAAACCATTCAGAAGCATATAAAGTTATTAACACGCTGGAACATTGTATCTCTGAATTTTAAAGATTAAATTAAAACTTTGAGAGAGATCCATGTGGACATTTGGAGTTCATTTTAAAATCTACACCCTATAAAAGCAACCTCCGTGTTGCACTGCTGTTTTCATTATTTCTTTAAATTCATTACAATTTGATAGATGTGCAGTGGGAAAAGTAATGGTTTGGGGTGCATGCACTGATGATTGGATAGCAAAGTGTGGCTTGGCAGTCATTGCATGACAAGTGTGTCAAACTGAACAGTAATTTTAAAGGCCTCTCTCTCTCTCTCTGACAGAAGCAGGTGCCTATGCTTGACCAGTCAGCCACTGCATCACCTGTGGCACAGAGAGTGCTGCCTCATCCTGAGCATCTCCATCTAGGGCAGTAAAATATACAATGTTTTTAATAACCATTTATAACAATCACAACATTTTGAAAATTGTACCATTTATTTATTTCTGTGATCAAAGCTGAATGTTCAGCATCATTACTTCAGTCTTCAGTGTCACATGATCCAATTAGGGTAGAATTAGGTGTTCCTGATCGTTAATGCGCATCTGTCAATAAGCTCGGTCTATCACGTTATTCTCAGGTGATCGATAGAGAGCTATTTTAAGCACAGAGCCGTTGTTAACTGAGAAACTGCACAAATCCACTGTTCATTTTCAGCGTTTATTGGCCCATCTTCTCATTAACAACGGCTCTGTGTGTAACAGCTGCTCCATGTGAAATCACGCACCTGATGGAATTAACCGCTGATTGAGAACCGGCTTTACTGACGAAATACGTATTAACGATCGAGCCGATCGTGATCGAGCACCCCTAGTAGCAATCAAAGTACTCAAACTACAAAAAATGCACTGCAGTCATGTGAATAATAATAATAAACACGTCAAGATCGATCTACTAGACATAAAGACATACACTGAGCTAACTTGGATAGAGAGCAGAAAAACTTGTTTCGATTTGTCTACTGATTTGATATTGAAAGAAATATGAGAAATAGTTAGCAAACATGCAGGTTATTAAAACTAAGTCAATAAATTTACCAGCGAAGTTATTCTTTTTCAGTTTCAAAGATATTTTATTCAGTTTCAATTTATATTTTCATTAGTTCTTGAAAAGGTATACGTCATTTTATTGGCACAAGATTAATTTCTACAGCAGCCAGTGGCTAAATTAGGCACGGTCACTTTAAGAGACGTATGAACAATATAATTAGCATAGCATCCAATATAATACACATCCCATTTTTTTCCCTCAACTGTTTACTTTCACTCTAAGACATAACTGACAGTTTTTCCGAGCATAATTTCCAAGGTGGATATTTTGAAATATTTTGTATGTATTTGTCGGCACAAGAGCAAAAATAAGCAAATTCGATGTTCAAGTGTTTTGAGATGCCTTCTCTTCGCAGAAGAGAGCTCGGTTCAGTGTCGCTGTCCGTGATACGCGCCTCTTCTCTCCAAGACCGAACACAGCCTGAGAGTAACCAGCTACTCTGTTCTTGTGTTTTGATGCTTTAATGTTTAAATCGACAAGCCGTACAGCTTAAAAACACGCGTGAAAGATAAGCTTCGTGGCAGTGGCAGTGGCCCGCAACCTTCCTTAGCATCTTTTAGGGCTGACCTCAGCCAGTAGGGATGACATCGCTTTGTTTGCATTTAGATGGATTGAAAACAGATTTTATCTTACCTTTCCAAAATGAATCCGACACTCACGACAGCCAAACTTCTTCCAGTTCTTCACCGTGCAATCTGCGTATTTTTCCGGCACACGGTTTGTAATCTTGTGTGATCTCATGTGATCTCGCTAGTCCATTTTCGTGCAAGATCAGTCTGACTATATTGAATCACATTATCTCAACATGACTGAATTTAACACATTTTAATTTGTTAAATTTCCTGCTTATACTATATGATTTCATCATGTTCATCTTTGAAACATGAAATTATTTTGTTAAAATTACACGCTAAGCTTTTTTAATGTAACAACCAGTTAAGTTCCTTTTTTGATTGTAGCTGATTTAATGATGATCAAAATTTAAAACATGAGTAATTTTTTCAGCATTCTTTGATGAATATAAGGACCCAAAGATCAGCATTTATGGAAATAAAAGCTTTTGCAAACATTATACACTATATTATTCAAAAGCTTAGAGTCAATATCATTTTTGTTTCTTGGAAAATAAATGATAGAAATGAACACTTCTATTTAGCAAGGACTCTTTTGTAGGTTTGAGTCTCGGCCAGTGTTCTGTCGATTTATGTCTTACCTCGCCAGATTTTCCCACCAGAAGCAAAATTTGAATCATATCAATGGAAAAGCCTACTGCTTCGCCTCCCTGTGACTATATGTAAGTAACTTTATCAAGAATCTTATTAGGCAATGAACATCATCAGATCGTCCTACCACTTTTAAATAAACATGTAGGATGATTTTACAGTGAAACAATTTTATTAAAATAAACAGGATGATTTTACAGCAAAAATACCACATCAGATTGTCCTACCACCGTAAAATAAACATGTTGGATGCTTTTTCAGTGAAACAATCCTCATTCAAATAAACCTAACCCAATTTATTACAAAATATTTTAGTGGACTTACTTCATTTACAAATTCCTCTTCCCTGATCTGAGGCAATTTATATCTTGATGTCTATAAATAGGGGAACAGAAATGTCTTCCAACTTCAGCTGCTATCTTTGCTTTTTAAAGGAAAGGCCTCAATCCACTTTGAGAAGTAGTCTGTAGCTGTTAGGATATATTGAAAGCCTCTGCAATTTTGGGTAATGGACCAGTTACATCAATTCCAACAAACTCCCAAACCACAGAAACCTATAAAATGCAAAGTAGGTTTAGTTTGTCTGGGTATTTATTTATATGTGATGTGTGTGTGTGTGTGTGTGTTATATATATATATATATATATATATATATATATATATATATATATATACAGTACAGACCAAAAGTTTGGACACACACCTTCTCATTCAAAGAGTTTTCTTTTATTTTCATGACTATGAAAATTGTAGATTCACACTGAAGGCATCAAAACTATGAATTAACACATGTGGAAATATTTATGGAATTATATACATAACAAAATATTGTGAAACAACTGAAAATATGTCATATTGTAGGTTCTTCTTTTGCTTTGATTACTGCTTTGCACACTTGTTTTCTTTGATGAGCTTCAGGAGATAGTCACTCTTAAACTACCTCTTGAAGCTCCATCAAGAAAATGAAAATAAAGAAAACTCTTTGAATGAGAAGGTGTGTCCAAACTTTGGTCTGTTTAAGTGTCCGGATCAAAATAAATTTACAAAAGTGGACTTATATACATAGAAAGCAAAGTAAAGTAAAATGTAAATGTGTTGGGAAAATAAAATATCAAAATGTGGTGAAATAATTTTCCGCTAGAACAACATATGCTCGCATCCAGACATCGCCTTTTAGGGAAGACCTGATATTCCATCATGACAATGCCAGACCACATACTGCATCAAGTACAACATCATGGCTGTGTAGAAGAAGGATCCGGTCTGAAATGACCAGCCTGCAGTCCAGATCTTTCACCCATAGAAAACATGTGGTATGCATAAAAGAGGAAGATGTGACAAAGAAGACCTAAGACAGTTGAGCAACTAGAAACCTGTATTAGACAAGAATGGGACAACATTACTGTTCCTAAACTTGAGACACTTGTCTTCTCAGTCCCAGACGCCTGCAGACTGTTATAACAAGAAGAGGTGATGACACACAGTGGGAAACATGGCTTTGTGCCAACTTTTGGAGATGTGTTGATGCCATGAAATTTTAAATCAACTGATTTTTCCCTTAAAATTATACATTTTCTCAGTTTAAACATTTGATATTTCATCTATGTTGTATTCTGAATAAAATATTGAAATTTGAAACTTCCACATCATTGCATTCTAGTTTTATTCATAATTTGTACAGTGTCCCAACTTTTTTGTAATGGGGTTTGTAACAACCCTTTAAGTTGAATTTGAGAGCAAATCTCAAGGTTCTGCCTTTTGGATCCATCATCCCCTGATGGGTACGATCCCACCGACAGGGAGATTACACAGTGATTCACTTATCTTCCATACCTGTATATAAAAAAGCACAAATAAAAAAGAGAACTATATACAACAAAAATCCAACTTTCAAAAAAGTGCTACTAACCAATGTAAAAAAGTAGCCTGCAAATAGAATGTTCAGCAGAAGTCAGTTTAATGTTTTGTGTGAGAAAAAAAAAAACCTTGTCACTAGCATAAGCTGTTTTGTTTAACTTACTTAGATACTCATATTTGTTCACAACAATCTCTAGGTTTATAGATTTTGTGAAGTTTATGCTTAAAATCACTGTTAAGTGCTTGTACATCAGTGTCATTCATCTATCATTTCCTCTGAGTTTAGGGATCACTCATGGTTAGGGTTAGGTTTAGGTGTAGGGATATGGTCAAGAATACATTTTGAGTAAATGTTGTTCCAGGGTCAACAAAATATGTTGACCTAGGAAACATCTAACTCCAGCAAAATCAGGGCGGTGTGACTGTTCAGAGAGCCAAAATCAACTAAGTTTAGACCGCTTTGTCATTGGAATTCAGTTTGACTCATGCTTTTACAATTAATTGTATTTTTCCACAAATATAGTTGTCAACATGCTGTCACCCAGCTAGGAATGTTAGAAGTAACTGAAAGTAACTCTACATTTGTTAATGTTAAGACAAGACCTGCTTTAGAAAAGAGCTCAAGAGTCTCTAAAGCTAGCTCAAGCTGAGAGACATCCTTCAGAAACAAGACTGACTTATCACCACTTCAGAGTCATCAACAGTTATTCCTTTTAAAGCACTTTCTCTGATGTGCAAGTTTAGAAGCTGTGTAGCGATCGGAAACAGATGTGAGGAGATTGGGCATCTTGATTCAGAGTACATCTGGAGAGGAACCGCTGCTGAGCTTCAATCAGTAGAAAGCATTTTAATTAGGGCTGCACGTCTCAAGTTTTTCATTAACCGTAACCGAGGCCCTTAGCGGTTAATACTCGGTTAACCATAGGTGCTATGGGGTTTCGTTGTCCGATAATTTCCGGACATTGGCAAAAAGAAAAAAAAGAAATGTCCGACAAAATTTAATCTCTCCGGTCAAATTGTCCCTATTAAAACTGCCTAATAATTCCCACCAACACAATCTGAATTTGAGAATAAGCCTAAAATATACAGAGCTGATCTCTGTGATGCCCAGATGAAAAATCAGACCCTCCCACCTCTGTAATAAACACAGAGATGTTAGTCCCGCTCTGAATTGGTACATGAAAATCACAGATGTCAGGTGGTAAGAATCAAACTCAAACGTAGTTTAGAAAACTAGTCCCGTCCAATAGTGCTATGACTATGTTTGACAGGTACAATATTTGAAAATCGATATTTATTTATTTATTTTTAAAATTACATTTATATCTGAATTTATGTCAACCTATAGACTTTCAAATATCAAAATGCCATTAATTAATATGTATTTGTGTACAAAATGACATATAAACATATTTTCCTATTATACTTTGCCTGGAAAATGCTCCAACAAGGCCGGTTCTATTTCTAGCATGCACTTGCCGAGCACGGCCTCACGCAGGGCAGTCGGCAAGCTCTAACCTGTTAACATGGGAGCCGAATTAAAAACAGACACGCACGCAGCTGAGATGCTTTCGCCCATCTCCACGCATCCAGTGTGTCCTGACCGCCTAATGATGCCCAGGTGTTGGCTGTTGAGATTACAACAACAAGGTTGTACTTGAAGTATATCTAAGCACTGTATTGCATACTTGCATTTTGCCCGCCACTCTCAATTTTAAAGTGCTCTAACGCTTCATATTAGAAAAATGACGATTCTTGTGGACATTACAATGTCTGGGAGCGCTCTGGCGTCTCTGGTGGTGCAAAATGTATTACAACTTAATTCAATGCACGCTCATTGACGTCACTTAACCAGCAAAATGTTTCACCAGTTACGCTAACTTTAACGGTTAATCGGTTAACCGGTTAACCACGGACACCAATTTTAATAGTTCTACAACACAAATCACCAATCCCAGCTTGGAACAAACATTCATGCTCCAGGAATCAAATGCTTTGTAATAGTCTGAGTATAAAATTATCATTAGAGAAACAGTCAGAATAATCTAGAATGTCCAAAACCAGACCTATATTATTAAAAATGGGCCTTTTGTAGAAAGACAGACTGACATTCATCAATTTAATTATTCAAAACATATCTTTTGATAAAACCAAGCAATAATTTTATAATGGTTATTTAGCAATGTAACTGGCTGCCAATGATCAATTAACAAAGGATTTTAATTGTTTTAAATTAAAGTTATAAGTCCTTGACACAAAGTCGGAGGAAGCAAGGCTCTTTCTAAACTCTTGTAAATACTTTCAAAGAAAAATACACTGTTTTAATGGATTAAAATTGTGTGTACTGACCACGCCTTCCCACCCACCACACACACACAAGACAGCGATTTTATCCTATTTCACTGCTGTTTCTATTCATGCTGTTTCTATGTCCCGGTGACCAGTGAAAGTGCAGTTCTGATCTCTGCCCATTCATTTAGATAGGAGCTGGTCTTGTTAATCTGAAATAGCTGCCCGGAGCTATGCAAGCTGGCGGCTGAGTGGTACACTTGCCTGAAAGGACTTTGGTAGTTATAAAGCAAATATTTTAGCCAGTTTTATTGTTCACCTATTTTTGTTTGCAAGTAACATTAGTGTAAACATTGTTTTAGTCATTTTTAACTTTCTTCACACTAGTCCCGCTTGAACTTGAAACACAGGCTAATTTAGCAGACATAGTTTCGCTGTTCAGTTGTTTTTTCTCTCTCACCATCAAAATTATGTTTGTGAGTTATGTAACAGGTGCGTAACAGGATCCCGCTTCATCTCCTCAACCAATGAATCTGATTTTTTAGTCTGTTTATTGTTTTGAGGTTTTATTATTATTGATGGGCTGCTTGTGAGCAATAACATGCTTATTACAGGTCGTGACATTTTCACCTGTTAACCCTAACCTGTTTTCTTCACTCACATGGCTGTTCCATTTTAACCCCTTCATGTTCGCACATACAGCCAGATTTACAGCTAAGAGACATGAAGATAGAATATACCTACAGCGAACAGAAATGTTACTTTTGTGTTAGTTAACAGTGTACCTAATGATAATAACTCTTGGTTGTAAACATCCCAAACAGAAATATAGACCCATTTCCCTGGAGGTGAGGGGTTGGCCTTCTAAAGCTCTTGGTGTCATCTCAGAGATGTAATGCAATACGCAGGGCTTGTTCCGACAGTTTGGTCATAGACACAGCTGATATTTTGTTCTCCAAGCTGAAATAAATGCTCTTACATAAAATGGTCAATATTAATTCATTTAATATTATTTATTCAGATCTGATATTTTGTCAAACCACTGTTGTATTAAACAGAAAAGTACTGTAGATAAAACAACAACATTGGGATATCTCTCAAAAAATATATTTTTTTGAATCATTTTATATTGTTACTAATTTGGGTCAAAATGACAATTTTCACAGTTTAACATAACTGAAACACGATAAACATTTTCCAAACCCTGTAAGAAAAGGGTTAGAAAAAGACTGTGATCCAGAATATCAATGAAACAAACCCAACCCAGTTCAGGAACAGAGTGCAGATTAAACAAGAAAAAGTGATGCATGCATTCTACAGCTACTGCGTGAAAAATAATCAATATGCTGCCAAAAAAACATGTTTGTACTATAAAGGTTTGTTTTATCACAGTAAATGTAATGAACTATTAAGAACACAACACAATTGAACAGTTCCATCATTTTGAGTGTCTAGTTGGTGATCAATAGCATACCTGTTGAGACTGAGACACACAAAACACCACACTCCTTTCTCTCCCTTCCAGATGCTACTTCTCGGCTGTAAAACAAAAACAAAACATTAATTAGCAAATGGATCTTGCTGAGGTGCTTTTAAATAGCACTGAACATGTATCCAAAGAAATGAACTTGGAACATAAATGGCATTTCACTTCCTCTTTATCTATGACTTCAGTTAAATTAGCCAAGTCTTTCACTGCATCACACATTCAGCCATCCTAGCAAAACAAATCTGCATAAGTGCATAACTGAGATGACAACACTAAGTGTGCATATTAGCTGCGTGGTTGTTTTAAATTCAGAATAGAACTAGAATTTAATATTTTAATTAGAACTTGCTAGAGCAGCAACAATAAAGTTTACAATAGCAAAGTCACTATACAAACTCGATATCTGACACCACAATACTGGGCACCATTTGCAAAGGATGAAGAACTCGGCATCAGTCCTTCCTCCACCCTCTCTCTCTCTGCTGTCATTTCCTGCTCCCCCAACGCTATCTGGTAGAGAGGAGTGGCCAGTTTGTCTCAGCCAGCAGCTGAGTTTACAGAGTTGTGCCAAATGTACAAGATTTCAACTGAATAAGACAGTGTGAGTAACAAAGGAGTTTGTGTGATGACCTTTAAATCTTCCAAAGATTCTGGAAGTCACCTCAGGTCCCACAGGAATCAGCGGTTTGCCCTTTTTTCTACTTTAGACACAGGTTCTGGATTGATACCCAGCAGGCTCCTGTGGCAACACAAAATTATCATGATACTTTGGCATGGCGTTGCAAAACTAAGTATACTATAAAATGGACACAGAACTTTGTCAAAACATAGGCCTATATGGGGTAAATTGATGCCAAAACATTGAAAATGAACAGACTAAAAAGTCACAAATAGATATTACAACTTGTAAACATAAAACAAGATCTACAATATATACAAAGTCCTCAAACAAACTCTTTGTGATCCCACAAATATAAAGCCTGATCTACAAAAAAGATTAAAAAAATTCCACAAATAACAGTGATTTGTACTTGAAAACCAGAATTTAAATGAATGTAAAGTGACTTGTTTCAGGTGAAGATCATGTTCTGTTTGAAGATTGTCACATTTGTTTTCAGAATTCTGACACTATTGTTTCTTGTTGTGACAAAATAATGCCATGATCATTGAAAATGAAGAGACTATAAATCAAAATGCATATTACAAATTGTAAACACAAAACAAGATCTACAAATGTAAAATCTGCAAATGTAAACACAATCTGTAAATAGATTCCAAATCTGCAAACAAACTCCTCATGATCCAAAATGTAAAACAAGATCTAAATAGATTTTAAAAAAATCCACAAACAGCCTCTTCATGATTCACAGATAGAAATCAGTGACTTGTACTTGACAACCAGAATTGGAAGAAATGCAAAGTGATTTGTCTGCTCATGAGGGTCATTATTGTTATTATTATTGTAGATTGTGTTGCATTTGTTTTAAGAATTTTTTTTTCCATTAAGAAATCTACAAATGCCACCCTCACAATTTGCAAACAAACACGGTCTAACTTGTATTTTCAAACCACTGTAAAAAGACAGGTTGTGGCGTTCTTACACAACCTGTGCAAAGCTCAGCATGAAAGTGTTGAATATGTGTTTGCAGATACAGGGCATTCACAGATCCCTCTGCACTAGTCTACAGATTACTAACAGTCTACTAATACATTTTCCTTTCAGGTTAGCACAAGATATAGATGGGTCAGACAGTGCAGGTTCCTCAAGTCCAGAAGGTGTGTGTGTTCATTAAGACAGACCAGATGATGCCTGTAGTGCAGTATTACATATTCACCTTACCCCTGGTCAATTATTTTTTTTTTTTGTATAAAATGTTTAGCTACTTATGTTTATATTGGGTAAGGACAGGGATTATACATTTTTTATTGATAGTGATACCCTCATTGAAACTGCTTAGTGATCCGAGCTCTTTAACAGTACCACTATCGATACTTTACTATTCAGGTCCATGCCTCGGGATGCCAGCATTCTTCACTGATGCACATTTGAGTTTATTTAAGTTTTGTCTTTGTTACACTCAACACTTGCACTCATACACATCATACATCCATGCATTTGCCTTACACTACTGATATTGACATTCACACACCCCATATTTGGATTTTGTTGTTTAAACTGTGTTGGATACACAATAAATGTATGTTTTGTACCATTTGTTTGTGGCATGATCTCCCTATCGCTTGTTATGGCTCTGAGTTAGTCGTAACAAAGTGGGGCTCGATCCATTTGGATTTGCATTTTGTTGTTAGTTATTTGATTTGGTTTAGTGCTGGCGTTTGAATTGATTTAGTAATTTGTTTATGAGCTTGTGGGGCATCATGAGAGCGGGTGTAGCTTCGTTTCTGTGCATCTTGATGATTGGCGGTCACGGAGGGATTCCCTTGAGCCATTGTGCTTATATGGTTATTTGTTGCAGCTCTGGGAGGACGTGCCTGTTTGATTAGTTTGGTTTTACTTTTTGGATTTAGTTTTGTTGGCTACTTCGAGCAGGAGTATTTGGGCATGTGTGGCTGTTTTAGAGGCTTATGAAGGTAAGTGCGATTTATCAAAGTGCACTTGTAAGTTTTGGACTGGCGTTTTTCCTTGAGGTGTAGCAGCGTTCCCAATAGGGGTTCGCTGCATTATTGTTTCTAGTGTGGAGATACGGCTAGAGCTTCCCATTTCCCTATTCCTTACGTCGGCTCGGAGCATTTCCGTGGTTTTAGAAGGGTTGCCAGCTTGCTGGTGCCTTTACCGACCATCGGGTTTAAAATGCATAAAAACCCACCTCACCTCACGAATACTAGGGTTCAGTAAGTTAGTGCTTTTGGCTAGGTAGTTAGGGAAACGCTCGTCCTTGGTTTGTGGTTTAAAAAACCGTGTACACTGATAAATGGTCATTTAAGCTTGTCTTTATTTGTGAATTTGTTAGCCATGGATGAAGTAGTGGAAGATTTTATTGAATCACCAGTCGAATGTGGTTTAGATATTTGCACTAAAAAACAATTGATCAGGATTGCAGAATATTATAAGGTTGATATAGGAGATGCCCGGAAAACAAAAGATTGTGTTAGAAGTAATTTGAAAGTGAAATTGTTGGAAATTGGTGTTTTAATGCCAGTTAAAGATGACAATCTGGTTGAAGCATCTCTGTCGGAAAGTGTAAGTCCAGTTGGCTTATCATTTGAACAGCAAAAAAATTGCTTTTGTTATGTGTTAAAGCTGAGCAGGAGAAGGAGCAGGCAATGGACGTATGAGACAGGATTTGGAGCGAGAGAAGTTAGATTTGGAGAGACAAAATTGGCCCTGATTAGAGATGGTAAGTTGGAGGGTGAGGGCACTCTGGGCGGACCGACCCATGGGGCAGGTAAGCGATGAAGCAAGATGACTTGAGTGATTAAAGGTTAGTTCACAGGTTTAATGAGGAGGACCCAGAGACATTCTTTTCTTTGTTTGAGCGTTAGCAGAGGCTTGAGGTTGGTCTGACTCCACGCGTATGTTAATGTTACAGTGTGTATTAACAGGGAAAAGCACAACAGGCTTTTTCAGCTTTAAGCAGCACTGATTGTGGTACGTACTCTGTAGTCAAAATTACTGTTTTAAAAGCTTATGAACTTGTCCCAGAAGCATACCAACTCGCTTTGAGGTTTGAAAGCGTGGAGACAAGTCCCATCTAGAGTTTATCGTAGGTTTGTCTATGCATTTTGACTATTGGTGCTCCAGCGGCGATTGACTCTTTTGAAAGCCTGCGTGAGTTAATTATTTTGGAGCAGTTTAAAAACTCTGTACCGGAGTGCATTGCCACTTATATTGGTGAGCGTGGAGTTAAGTCTGTTGGGGAAGCTGCTGCACTGGCTGACGACTATTTCTTGATTCATACTTCAAAGGTGGTGTTGGCCCTTATGAAACAAGGGCAAATAGGCGTTCAAAGATAAGAGAAGTTGTGTTCCAGGGGACTCAGAAAAATTTGTAATTACTGTCATAAGTGAGGACATTGGAAAAATGATTGTTATGCTCTTAAGTCTCGGGTCCGAAGCAAGAGTTTCCTAGGACTAATCCGTGATGTGTTCTGCATCTATCACTGACAATGAGTTAACCCTTTAGCGTGCAAACATGCTGACGGCCCCAGTTTATTATTGTTTCACTTTCACAGCACATTAAACATCACTGTCTTACTTCATCTGGACAAACTGTGCATCAATGGAAAGTTTAAAGACTCAAGCTTTGATATTTGACCAATATTTTGATAAAACATTGTTGCAGTGACAGATATTTAGTGATTTATGTCAGGAGTGCAAAATAATAAATCCTGTATTATGCCACATTTTGAATAGAAATTCACAACTCCCTCATATTCAGTCACGTCCAAGGCGGTTTATTTGTGTTCACATAGACTCACTGAACAGCGTCAATAAGGATTTACAGACCAAAGATGCATATCTGCGAGATATATGGATATATTTACTGATGTTTACTTCATATTTCTTCAGACAGAATCGTCATTTCTATTCATTTTCTCACGGATTACGCGATCAGATGATAAACACCTCTCCCAGCGATCTGTGTGTGCGTGCAGTAGTCACAGCTTCGTGCGTTGTGTGACTCAGACTCTGATTGGGTCTTTCAAGCGTCAATCTTAGAGTTTCATATCTAGACACGCCCATCGTGTCACATGCTTCCTGCACACTTCCTGGTAGTTATCTGGCCAAAACAACACTGAAACACCTCTGTACACACAAAATATCAGAATAATAAACCAGCGATTACGATAGGTAAAGCTTGGTATGAGAATTTCTTGAGATCTGGGGCGTTTTATAAAAAAAATCGAAAATCCACATTGGAAATGCTAACTTGTGCAGCGATGAAAAAGGCTACAAATAACATATTTTTTACAACAGTAAGCGACCAAATTCCACCCCTGATCGCTAAAGGAAGTTATTATAAACACTTTCGATCGGGTTTAAAGTGAGTTTTGAGTAAAAGTGTACTAATAATTTCATAAATTGTCAGATGTAGCTTGATGCTACGTTAGCACCAATGCTACTAATAGCAGGTGCTTTTTCTTCTTCATAATGCATTTTGTCTCAATAATTCAGGTAAGGTCGTAAGAAAATGTTTTGTTGTATTTTTATAGTAAGACTTTTGATAAATAAGGGCTAAATGCAAGAGAGACTGAAGTGAGATCGCTGCTTTGTTGCTTTGTAAAACCTGAAAACCACAATCAAAGGCTAATAAAGGTGGAATAAAACAAAAGAATAATGATAAAAGAATAATCGGATAATGTGTCATACTTGAGCGAGGTGTGAAAGAACCGTTTGGTGAGAACAATACAATCATGATTCGGGCAGTTTTCAACAGTGAAACATACACAAAGAGCACAGGAAAGATTTACATGTGAGATCTTACAGAGATGACAAGGGCCATAAATCAATCTGATTAGCCTTCTCTAAAAACACACATGACATGGCCTTAGAAAATATTTCATAAAATTCACAGTTTACAGATTCGATTATGAAATTTTTTTATGAAGTCTTGGAAGACTTGTGGCCTTAGCTACACTGTGTTTTCAAACTCATTTCCTACATCAACATTTTTTTAAATACTATTAAAACATATGTTTTAATATTTTTTATTTTTGTTTTTATGTTTGAGCTTATATATCTCTATTATCATAACAGTCTGAGTGATTCTGATTCCTGAACAGTAAACTTTAAAGTGTCAGCTTTGTGAACAAGGTTGATTATGTATCTAGTCAGAAAGAATCATGAGCAGAAACCTTTTTATTTTGGGTATGTAATTTGGTCTCCATGCCAAAAGGGGTTACTAGTAGGGTTAACTGGAATCACTGGAGAAGCGATCTGGAGTTGAAGTCTGATTTGCCTTTTATTACGGAGGGACTTGTTTCATTAATGGGAAGCAAAGAGCAAGTCGCATAAACATTTTGCGTGACACTGGTGCGTTTGACTCGTTTATTATAGCTCAACATTGCCATTGTCAAATGACACCTTTATGGGCTCTGACATTCCGTGAGTGGGAATGGGTTTAGTGTTTTGAAAGTACCACAACACAAAATTATGCTGCATTGTGATCTCTTCCAGGGAGAGGTGTCTGTTGGTGTGCGACCAGCACTGCCTGATGGATGGCGTTGCTATGATCCTGGGTAATGACATAGCGGTGATAAAGTTTGGGCTGATGTATCTCCACCTGCCAAAGTGAGCGTTGACTCCTCAGGTGTGTAGTAAGCACTGATGAGGTGAGGTATAATTCCCTGAGCTGTTCAGTGCCTGTGCAGTAACTTCGTTCAAAGCGTTTGGATAATGATTACTCTGAGGGGTGTGGCCTCTAGTCCTCCTTACTGTTACCCGTTGTCCCCTGGTCTGTTTCCCATGATGAGCTGATGCAGGAGCAGAGAGCTGCAACACTTTGAAGCCTTGTATGGATGGGGTTTGTTCTACTGTTGAGGTCAGAAATCTTTCTCATTGTTATTTCTTGCATGATAATATCTTGATCTAGAAATGGAGCCCAGTTTGAGTGTTTTTTTGGTGATCCGATTTATCAAGTGGCTGTTCCTTTAATATATCGGGATATTGTTTTGCAGCTTTCTCATGATCAATCTGGACACATGGGTGTCGGAAGAGCTATGACCGGGTTTTGTGGTATTTTTTTGGCCTTGCTTGAAAAAGGATGTGTCTCGCATATATTAAGTCATGTCACACCTGTCAGTTGACTAGTAAGCCTAACCAGGTTTTGAAGCCTGTGCGACTTTGTCCAATACCAGCTATAAGTCAACCATTTGAACATCTTCTTATTGACTGTGTTGGGCAGTTACCCATCAAAATCAGGTGCCAGGTATTTATTGACAGTGATGTGTCAAAGCTCTAGATATCCTGCAGCCTACCCATTGCGCAGTATAACTGCTAAGTCAGTAGTCCGTGCATTGTCCCAATTTATTTCTATTTTTGGGGTTCCTCGGATCATTCAGTCAGATCAAGGGTCGATTTTTTGTTCACAATTATTTGCTCAAGTGCTGGAACAGTTGAACATAGTTCATAACTTTTCATCAGCCTATCATGCCCAAAGCCAAGGTGTTTTGGAGAGGTTTCACCAAGCGCTTAAGTCCATGTTGCGTTCCTTGTGTGTTCAGATGCAGGGTGATTGGGAAGAAGCTTTACCGTGGATGTTTCTGGCTGCTAAGAGGTAATCCAAGAAAGTACAGGTTTTAGCCCTAATGATTTGATTTTTAGTCACAAAGTCGGGGTCCGCTGGCTCTTTTCAGGACAACTGGAAGGAAGCTCAGCCACCAACTAACCTACTGGACTTTGTGAATGGGTTCAGGTATAGGCTCTATATGTCCCAGGAGGTGGCTAGGGAAAAAACTTGGCTAGGACACAAACTAAGATGAAGAAGCGTTATGATGGACAAACTGAGCACAGAGAGTTTCTCCCAGGTGACCAGGTTTTAGCTTTTGCCTATAATTACTTCTCCATGGCAACAAAGTTTTCGGGACCTTTTCTGATTAAAAGCTCTCTGAACAAAACTATTTAGTTTCTACTCCAGCTCGTGGGACAAAGGCTCACGGCTCTGTCATGTTAATCTTTTGAAGCCTTCTGTTTGCATGGAGTCATCTGGGAATCGGGGAGTTAAAGTTGTCCAAAACTCATCCTGTTTGTTTGGCAAGATCCTCTTCTTCAGTTGTAGGGAGGTGGAGGATTTAGCAGAGCCTGATGAGGTAATGATGTCTGGTGGCTGAAAAATAAGGAAGCTTTGGATAAATTGGAAAGTGTTTTGTGTCATCTAGAGTCATGTCAGCAGATACAGTTGGTTGGGCTGATAAGAAGTTTTCCTTGCCTGTTTGGAGATCGCTCATCACATACGAGCTATCAAAGCATGATATAGAGCGTGGGAGGCAAAAGCCAATTAGGCAAAGATTTTATCATGTTCATCCAGAGAAGCGTAAAACATGGAGGCTGAGATTAAGTACATGATTCAGAATAAGATAGCAGTTCCCTCTGACTCTAGTTAAGGTCCACCCTGTCTCTTGGTCCCAAAATCAGATAATACATCTCGGTTTTGTACAGATTTTCATAAAGTGAGTGCGGTTACTAAGCGGACTCCTTCCCTTACACTCGTATGGAGGATTGTGTTGATCAAGTGTGGGGGGCAAAGTTTGTGACTAAGCTGGATTTACTTAAAGGTTACTGGCAGGTGCCACTGACAGAAAGGGCAAGGGAGATTGCGTCTTTTATTACACCAGGGGGCTGTACTCTTATAATGTCATGCCTTTTGGTTTAGAAATCGCCAGCAACTTTCCAGGCCTAATGAACTTGGTGGTGCTGACCTGGAAGGATGTGCAGTGTATTTGGATGCGTGGTGGTATATGCAGTTGCTGGGAACAGCATCTGGAGCGTCTTAAAAGCTTTGTTTATGCGTCTAGCTTGAATCTGGCAAAATGTGAATTTCTAAGGCCACGGTGGTCTATTTGGGTGTGTTGTAGGTCAGGTTGGTGAGACTGATGCGTGCTAAAGTGTATTGCAATTGATGACTTTCCATCACCAATGACAAAGAAGGAGCTTGTGAGATTTCTAGGTATGGTGGGCTACTATAGGTGTTTCTGTAGGAATTTCTCTACAATGGTTGCACCTTTAACTGATCTTCTGAGAGGAAAAGCCAAGTATGTGTGGTCTCTGGTAAGCCAGCAGTCTTTTGAGAGGGTTAAAGCTCTAATCTCAAATGCTCGGTTCTAGTGGCTCCTCTCGATGGGATTGTGAATTTCATCTGGAGGTGGATGCCAGCATGGTGGGGGCTGGTGCAGTGTTACTGCAGAAGGATGATGGGGGATTAACAAACCTGTATGTTTCTTTTGAAGGAATTTAATGTCATCAGTTAAACTACTCTGTCATGAAAAGAAACTCTTGCAGCTTATTTGAGGCGTTGCAGCATTTTAGTGTGTATCTGGGCTCTGGTCCAGTGGTAGTTTTCTCGACCATAATCCACTAAGCACTTTACAGACTCCTAACCAGCGGTTGATCGCTGGGCTCTTCATCTCCAGTCTTACACCTTAGACATTCGGCATATCAAGGGAGTAGACAATGTGGTGGCAGCGCATTGTCCCGGTCACCAATGTGTTAGGTAAGATATGCCTACCCTGGAAAATTGTATCATGAGATACTGGTAGCTCGAGGTACCTTTATGGGTCCCCTGTCTTGTTGTGGGGTGTTACGACCCTTGGCCTGTTTTTGCTTGTTCTCTTGCTCCCCTCTATTTCAGACTTGATTGCTGTCACCTGAGAATGGTGTTTAAATAGATTCACTGCTGGATTGGTCTCTTCCTGCTCTGTTCTGGTGGCTCAACACTTGAACACTGCTCGGTTGACCTATTCAGGTCCATGCCTCGCTTCGGGATGCCAGCATTCTTCACTGATGCATATTTGAGTTTATTTAAGTTTTGTCTTTGTTACACTCAACACTTGCACTCATCACATCATACATCCATGCATTTGCCTTACACTACTGATATTGACATTCACACACCCCATATTTGGATTTTGTTGTTTAAATTGTGTTGGATACACAATAAATGTATGTTTTGTACCATTTGTTTGTGGCATGATCTCCTATCGTTTGTTATGGCTCTGAGTTATCGTAACAAGCAGCAACATTAATGGTTACAAACAGCAATGTCACTATAAAGGTAAATATCTTACATCACAATACTGAGTAAAGTTTCGAAAAAATTAAAACCTCACAGAAGCTGACAGCAGCTCTCAATCAAAGCCAATTACATCTGCTGTCAATCATGTGCAGCAATAACAAAAGCAGTATATATCAGTCCTTCCTCTTCCTCCTCCTCTCTGCTGTTATTCACTGCCTAAAGTTATCGTTACCTAGTAGAGAGGGGCGGCTGGTTTGTCTCAGCCAGAATTTAACAATGTGCTCAATTTTAAGACTACCGACCAGTCTATGCTCTAGAGTCCAGACAGACAGCTTTCTATTTAGCTTGTTTGTAACATTTGGCTAATTCCAAGCTAAGTTTATGTGTGGTTGTATAAAACATTCAAGATGTGAGACTGTGGACAGAGCAGGTTGATAAAGTATTGTCTTTTCCTTGCAGAGGTGTTATTTCACTACTTACAGTAACGAGCATAGCTGTCATCAACTCTAGTTTGGAGCAAACTTAACTTCACCATCTCCACAGTGATGGAGCGCATCTCTCTCTGCAGGGTGCTGTGTGTGTGTTGTGTAGGAGCCGACAGAGAACAATTCAATTCAATTCAATTCAAGTTTATTTGTATAAGCGCTTTTTACAAAATAAATGTTACAAAGCAACTTTACAGAAAATTATGTTTCTACAATATTTAGTAGTAGCTAGTAGTTTGTGCACATTTGACAGGATTTTAGAAAAATAATAATAATAATACAAGAGCGTAGTCAGCTAGGCGATGAACTATCAATATTATTAAGTTATTATATGATTCAGTCACACATTTAGCAATAATTGTTAGTTCTGTTTGTTGATTCAAGGTTAGCATCATCTGGAGGTCCTCTGAGGGTCAGCATCATCTCTTCTCAGATGTTCTGGATCCAGACTGGAGCTTGTTTAAATCCTAGTTACCACGGGATGTAAATCCATGTGAAACTATAGAAACAAAATACAGACATCATTAGCATAGCTGCTGATCCAACAAAGTAAAATTAGTTTAGCTAAGCTAATGAATAAAAATGCAACTTTGAACAGATGCAACTACACTCACAATTAAAAGATACATTATTCGAATGCTTGGTGAAAGAGATGTGTTTTTAATCTAGATTTAAACAGAGAGGTGTGTCTGAACCCGAACATTATCAGGAAGGCTATTCCAGAGTTTGGGAGCCAAATGTAGAAAGCTCTACCTCCTTTAGTGGACTTTGCTATCCTAGGAGCGACCAAAGTCCAGCGTTTGTGACCTTAGGGTGCGTGATGGATTGTAGCGTGGTAGAAGGCTAGTTAGTGCAGCTGGAGCTAAACCATTTAGGGCCTTATAGGTAAGTAATGATAATTTGTAACTGATCACAGAACTTAATAGGTAGCCAGTGCAGAGACTGTAAAATTGGGGTAATATGATCATATTTTCTTGACCTGGTAAGGACTCTAGCTGCTGCATTTTGGGACGACCTGTAGCTTGTTTATTGAAGAAGCAGGACAACCACCTAGAAGTGCATTACAATAGTCCAGTCTAGAGGTCATGAATGCATGAACTAGCTTTTCTGCATCAGAAACAGATAACATGTTCTGTAGCTTGGCAATGTTTCTAAGATGGAAGAATGCAGTTTTTGTAACATTGGAAATATGATTTTCAAAAGACAAATTGCTGTCTAATATAACACCCAGATTTCTGACTGTAGAGGAAGTAACAGTACATCCGTCTAGTTGCAGATTGTAATCTACAAGATTCTGTGTAGTGTTTTTTGGTCCAATAATTAATATCTCTGTCTTATCGAATTTATTGGAGAAAATTGTGTGTCATCCAATCTTTACATTTTAACACACTCTGTTAGCTTAGATAATTGGGAAGTTTCATCTGGTCTCGTTGAGATATATAGCTGAGTATCATCAGCATAACAGTGGAAGCTAATTCCTATTTTCTAATAATATTACCAAGGGCAACATATATATTGAAAATAGAAGGGACCTAGGGCGGATCCTTGTGGCACTCCATATTTTACTGATGATAAATGAGATGACTCCCCATTTAAGTAAACAAAATGGTAGCGATCGGACAGGTAGGATCTAAACCATCTTAGAGCCTGCCCTTGAATACCTGTATAGTTTTGTACGATCTATGAGTATGTCATGATCTATGGTGTCGACGCAGCACTAAGAACAGCAGAGACTGCAGAATGATAACCACCCTCAGGCCCGTTTTATACGCGTTTCTGTGCTATCATTAGAAACATTAGTTTGCTTATTTATTGCTTGTCAAATTACATCAGATTTTATGCTTCGAGACATAACATTACATTATAGGACCGCTAGTCTTGATTGCAGCATCGATAAGCTCGGACGTCATTGATGTTTGTGTTTTGAGAAATCTTGGTCCTTTTATAACAGGTTATTGATCCCCATCCATAATATTGGGCAAATGAATTTGAAAGTAGGAAAAATGCATGGGTGCATTTGAAAAGCCAGTCTTGTTTGCCTTTTGGTCAGTTTGGTTCTGAGGTTCAGATTACCACATAGGATCAAAGATTCTTTGGATTAACATAGTTTTCATTCATTGAAGTGTGGAAAGGTGAAGCTGATCCCAGGATGGCAAGTCAGTCATTCACTAAGGAACTGCTTGCCTGGGTGAGAATTGACTCAACTCTCCATCTGACTGTTGATGTGCTGGCTGATAAAGATGAGCAGCAGACTACACTGATTACCTTTACAAGTTAGCAAGACCTCAGTGGGCTGCCCCTCTCAAGTGCAGACTTTAAGGTATTATTTTGTTTAGATTTCAATGCATACTACTGCCATACATTTCTTCAAATACAGTTGCAAGATTAAACAATTTGCTGCACAATGTCTACCTTTGGTTTTAGAGAGCTTGAAGGTAGAATAGGAGGTGTTCCATTAGCAAGGGTGTTAACGCTACCTGTTTTCATCAATTATGCACAAAGTCAAGAATGAGTTTCAACTGGATTTAGGTTTGTAGTAAATCATTACATCTAATTCAAGTCAACATTATACAAGAGGAGTCTCAATCATTAGTGCAATGACTAAAAATGAGATACAGTTGCCTCTATAATTTACATTTGGTCCATTACATACAATATTTTAAATAGATATTGTAATGTCTCTACCCAGGTACCACAAAGGTGACCGGACTGTTTGACGGTCAGAAGAATCACCTTGTCCCTTCAGCATCATCAGTGCTTGTTGAGAGTGATTTGTTCTTAATGGCTGGTAGAATGATTGGACATTCATTCATTCATGGCGGTCCCACTCTGTCAGGACTTAGCAATGCAGTTGTCAACATTCTGGGGTGGAACACCAGAGACTGCTGCTTCTGCTCTAACACTGCTAGACTGTCCTGACATGGACCTCAGGAGACAGTCGCCTTGTGAGTTCCTTTCTTGTTTGTTGCTTAAAAAAATAATATAATAATAATAATAATATAATCGAAATCTGTATCGAATTGGCCAGTTTGCTTGTAAAATAAATAAATATCGGTATCGTCTATGAAAAATCATGATCAGTGCATCCCTACTAAACACACAGTAAACATGAGATTAACTCGAGACACAATACATGCTGCAGATGTGTAGAGAAACTGATTTATCCTTAAAGGAATGGTTCCCTTTCCAGAATGAAAAGTTTTGACAAACTAACAATTGAACTTGTTTTCTACATGGAGATATTTGTATGAACTGCTGCTATAACAGTTTTGCACTATTGGAAATAAAACAACAACCAAAGTGCTCATGATAATAGAATGACATCAAGACATAGGATGTACTGTAACATCACTTGCTTTGGGTTTTCCTTTTTAAGATAATTCCTCGATTTCTTACAAAATCCTGTATGTTCTGTGCACTGCATCTCACCAAAACAGGATCCTCAGCAGATTTACACTGCTGGTTTTCAGTCATTGTGGCCAGTTTTCCTTTAGCTCTGTGGTCCTCAAAATGTTTAATTACAGCTGTAACTTCAGTGTTTGACCAGGACACTTTCTGCCCTCTCCGTGTGTTTTCAGTTTCTGCCTCACTCTCACTCTCTGTACAGAAGAATACACACTTTAGTGAGTTGTAACTCTCGAGACTCATGTACTTACATTGATGGTGCTATTGCAATTTAAACCTCTGGTACCTTCAGGAACTTCAGTGGTGCTCTCAATGGGCATCTTCTGAACACCTGCAGACAAACAGTCATATAATGATCAGGAAACTCGAAGTAACTCAAACAGAAAGACATATATATACAGTATATATATTCTAATGGAATTGGCCTGTTAAAGCGTTTATTTTTGAAACAGTCATTTATCAGTTTTTTGCCTAAACACTAAGTATCAACATATTGGTATAGCCAGATAATACACCAATACAAAACTGATGCATCCCTAATTTGAGTAATATTCTGTTAGTAATGCTGGATTAATACAATATAAGGTAACACTTTAGAATAGGGAACACTTATGAACTATTAACTACAACTTTTCCCTCAATAAATTCTAATTTGCTGCTTATTATTAGTAAATAAGGCAGTTGTTACATTAATGTATTGGGTAAGATTAGGAATGTAGAATAAGGTCATTTAAAATAAGGCATTAATAAGTGCTTAATTACTACTAATAATAATATGCACGCTAATAAGACAATACAGTGGTGTGAAAAAGTGTTGGTTCCTTATTTTTTTTGCATGTTTATCACACTTTAATGTTTTGGATCATCGAACAAATTTAAACATTAGTCAAGGAAAACCAGTGAACACAACATGCAGTTTTAAATGAAGGTTTTATTATTAAGAGAAAACAAAAGTCAAAACTACATGGCCCTGTGTGAAGAAGTGTTTGCCCCTAAACCCTAATAATTGGTTGGGCCACCCTAGCGCAACAACTGCAATCAAGTGTTTGTGATAACTTTCAATGAGTCTGTTACAGGCTGTGGAGGAATTTTGGTCGACTCATCTAAGCAGAATTGTAATTCAGCCACGCTGGAGGGTTTTCAAGCATGAACAGACTTTTTAAGGTCATGTCACAGCATCTCAGTAGGATTCAGGTCTGGACTTTGACTAGGCCACTCCAAAGTCTTCATTTTGTTTTCTTCAGCCATTCAGAGGTGGACTTGCTGGTGGGTTTTGCATCATTGTCCTGCTGCAGAACCCAAGTTTGCTTCAGCTTAAAGTCACGAACAGATGGCGGACATTCTCCTTCAGGATTTTTGGTAAACAGCAGAATTCCATTTATCACAGCAAGTCTTCTAGGTCCAGAAGCAGACCATCACACTACCACCACCATATTGTACTGTTGGCATGATGTTCTTTTTCTGAAATGCGTGTTACTTTTCTGCAGACATTACGGGACCACAACTTTTGTCTCTCAGTTCACAGAGTATTTTCCCAAAAGTCTTGGGGATCATCAATATTTTTCTGGCAAAACTGAGCGAGCCTTTAGTCTTTGTCTTGGAAATCTGCCATGCAGACCATTTTTGCCCAGTCTCTTTCTTATGGTGGAGTCATGAACACTGACCTTAACTAAGGCAAGTGAGGCCTGCAGTTCTCTGAATGTTGTTGTGGGGTCTTTGTGACCTCTTGGATGAGTCGTCACTGTGCTCTTGGGGTAATTTTGGTCAGCCAGCCACTCCTGGGAAGGTTCTCCAGTGCTGTTCCACAAATTTAGCACAGTGGCTAGATGAACAAATAACCAGGCTCACCTGATTCTAATATTCCATCATTTAATAGTAATGACTTTATGAATTTCTTCACTAATAAAATAAATAACATCAGAAATACAATAACAAATGTCAATTTTACAGCGTCTAACACTTCAGTTTCATCCATCGCACCCAAATATAAACTGCAGTGCTTTACAACTATAGGACAGGAAGAGCTAAATAAACTTGTCACTGTATCTAAACCAAAAACATGTTTATTAGATCCTGTACCCAGTAAATTACTGAAAGAGTAGGCAAAAACGCTTCTCAATATTATTAACTCATCGTTATCTTTAGGTCACATCCCAAAACAATTTAAGATGGTGGTTATTAAGCCTCTTATTAAGAAACCACAACTAGATCCTAGTGAACTGGCAAATTATTTCAAAATCTATTTAAACTATTTCAAATCTTCCATTTATGTCTAAAATTTTAGAAAAGTTTTGTCTGCTCAATTGAGCTCCTTCCTGCAAAAAAAAAAAAAAAAGATCTGTATGAAGAATTTCAGTCAGGTTTCAGGCCCACCATAGCACAGAAACTGCACTTGTTAAAATTACAAATGACCTGCTTCTTGCATCAGACCAAGGCTGCATCTCATTGCTAGTTTTACTTGATCTTAGTGCTGCGTCGACACCATAGATCATGACATACTCATAGATCGATTACAAAACTATACAGGTATTCAAGGGCAGGCTCTAAGATGGTTTAGATCCTACCTGTCCGATCGCTACCATTTTGTTTATTTAAATGGGGTGTTTATCATCTCATTTATCATCAGTAAAATATAGAGTGCCACAAGGATCCGTCCTAGGTCACCTTCTATTTCCAATATACATGTTGCCCCTTGGTAATATTATTAGAAAATATGGGATTAGTTTCCACTGTTATGCTGATGATACTCAGCTATATATCTCAACGAGTCCAGATGAAACTTCTCAATTATCTAAGCTAACAGAGTGTGTTAAAAATGTAAAAGATTGGATGACCAATAATTTTCTCCAATTAAATTAGGATAAGACAGATATATTAATTATTGGACCAAAAAACACTACACAGAATCTTGTAGATTACAATCTGCAACTAGGCGGATGTAATGTTACTTCCTCTACAGTCAAAAATCTGGGTGTTATATTAGACAGCAACTTGTCTTTTGAAAATCATATTTCCAATGTTACAAAACTGCATTCTTCCATCTTAGAAACATTGCCAAGCTACTAAACATGTTATCTGTTTCTGATGCAGAAAAAGCTAGTTCATGCATTCATGACCTCTAGACTGGACTATTGTAATGCACTTCTAGGTGGTTGTCCTGCTTCTTCAATAAACAAGCTACAGGTCGTCCAAAATGCAGCAGCTAGAGTCCTTATGAGGTCAAGAAAATATGATCATATTACCCCAATTTCACAGTCTCTGCACTGGCTACCTATTAAGTTCCATATCAGTTACAAATTATCATTACTTACCTATAAGGCCCTAAATGGTTTAGCTCCTCGTACCTAACTAGCCTTCTACCACGTTACACCCCATCACGCACCCTAAGGTCACAAAGCGCTGGACTTTTGGTAGTTCCTAGGATAGCAAAGCCCACTAAGACTTCTTCACACAGGCCATGTAGTTTTGGATTTTGTTTTCCTTAATAATAAAACCTTCATTTAAAGACAACATGTTGTGTTTACTTTTATGTTAGTTACCTTTGACTAATATTTAAATTTGTTTGATGATCTGAAACATTAAAGTGTGACAAACATGCAAAAAAATAAATCGGAAGGGGTCCAACACTTTTCACACCACTGTAGTTTAGAGACCCTAAAATAAAGCGTTACCCAATAATATTTTTAACTTTTATTATTTTTAAAAACACTTAGCTGACACATACCAGCATTACTGGAGTCTCCAGCAGCTCCAGCAAGAGCCTCATCATCAGAATCACTTTCTTCAGGATCAGCGTCATCAGAATCTGTCATGTTGATCTCATCTTCAATGAAAAATAAAACTCAGAACATGAAAAACATCTGCATTCAGAAGTCAAACACAATCACACACCATTTATAAACCATTCCTAAAGACACTACATTCTACAGTGAACACAAGACATATTTCAGAGAAGAGTTGCCTTAAACATTCCTGTGAGTTTAAAGACCACTGTGCTACGCATGCTAGGATGGCGCTACCTTCAATCTCAATGTTCTCCTAAAACATACATGTGATACTTTAAGAGCTACACTGTCTTTCAATAATAACTTAATGTATTTTAATGACAGGAAGTTGTGGTCATTTAGTTAATAAGATCATTTAAAATCATAAAAGAACATTTACGTTACAGACCTTAAAGGTACTGGTCAATATATTACTACAAATCTGTATTTAGAGCAGGGTGTCCAGACTCTGTCCTGGAGGGCGGTGTCCTGCAGAGTTTAGCTCCAACCCCAGACACACCTGAAGCAGATAATACTAGAAACCTCCAGGCAGGTGTGTGTAGACAAGCTGGAGCTAAACTCTGCGGGACACTAGCCCTCAGGACCAAGTCTGGACACTCCTGATTCAGACATCGACTAATATTACTGAAATTGAAAACACGTCATTAAATTACATACATTTGGTAACAGCTAAGTATATCACAGCCCATGAAGACATCAGACTTCAGAGCATTCACTGTTGCACTGAAATAACAGTTCATCTGAAACATGTGAATACCTCCTTAACTCCTTCAGCGGGACAAAAAAGCTCTGCTCCTCATTCAACACATGCCCTTTGACAGGTGACATCTGAAAACAATGAAAAAAGCAAGGCTCATGTAGAGACGATTTCTTACAACATCAATCTAACATTTCATAAAATATGCAATGCACATTTTATTACCTACTCAACACAGTCCTGATCATCCAATAGTAACCGGTCCTTCTTCAGAGTCACCTGAAATTAAGGAAACAGAAATAAAAAATAAACATTCTACTGCAGACAAAGGATTCAGGGACTGTACAAATTGATAATGCACATATACTGGAGTCCATAAACACTGACTGATCACTGACACATGAAATCAAAAATCAAATTTAAATTAAATCAATCAATCAATCAGTGCAGAACCTTCTCTACGCTGTGTCTTCTGACTAGGACAGAGTATTGACTTCAAGAGTGGACGGTTCAACCACAATATAGAAAAGAACATCAAATTAGATATCTGTGACAATAAATGAGTGCATAAAATACTGATTTAAAACATTAAATTATTTTATAATCTTGCTTCTATCAATGTAATTTACAAGATTACAATATTTCAAACCAATATTTAAATTTTCAAGTGTTACCCAAGTTAATGTTCATGACTTTGTAAGTATTACATTACATGCATGTATACTGAAGTATGTCAGGTTGTGTGTATGTGTTTACACCTTGATTACGAGGACCCTGTTCTATGAGGGCCATCATAAGAACATGGTCTTGACTTGACTGAAGAGTCTCAGTGTGTTATTAGTTTGAAAAAAGTCTGGTCTATTTGTAACCTTGTTATTACCGGGACATTGGTAACTAGACAAATGTGGACAGCTTATTTCAAGCATTTCTGTGTAGGAGAAAAACTGGTGTTAGTTATACAGCATGAAACCAAGACTCACTTTTAACATCCACAATAATGCAGCAAACAATGTCTCTTAGAAACACATGTGGACAAGCGTAATCTGTTCTACTCTTTTAAGGACTAGCACAATTATTTCAAGAACTTCTTGGATACCTTTATAGCTGCTGTGCCCTGTTCAGAGTTCTTTAGGTTCTTTAGACACTGATTCTACTCAGTTATCATTTGAAAATACTGAAAGTTTTGAATAAATAATATGCAATCTTGGAGAATGTTATTTAAATAAAGCCAAAATAATAATAATAATGATGATGATGATGATGATGATGATGACACAAATATGATAAAACTGCAGAATACAGTAGTATAATGCCTGACAGTAAATTTCAAACAAGGGGAACGACTTTTACCAACTTATATTACAATACACTTAATCTAAAGGTAACAATTAGACATTTTGAATATCACATGGCCACAATGAGATGTGAATGATCCATATTTAGCCTAATATTTCACATTCACACAGCCCAATGTCATGGTGATAACTAGGGTCTTCAAATACCAGGCTTTTGTCAAACAAACGCTCACACTGAAGGTGTTTCTCAATGTCAAGGATACTTCCTTAGCAGGACTGTCCTTCCAAGTCACTTCCTTCAGAGGCAAGGTGAGGCTCCTCTTTAGCATTTGGAGAACACGTAAATGGAACAGGCTAGCAAATGCACGTCATTGCGTCAGTGAAAAGGTCAGTTTGAAGAACGCTGTGGTATAATGGTATAATATTAACGTCTAAATTACTTTGGACAACTTAACTAGTTATTTATAAAAGAAATGCCGGTGACGCAACCAAGCTAACAATTGTTAAATGACAGGTCCGTTCAGTTAGGCATCAATAACGTAATTTGTATTTGTATAAATTACAATCTTAATATGGTAGTAATTTGTACTGGCAAACTTTACTTATATATTTACTACAGTTATAACAAATGTTTGGTAATGTAAATAAAACCGTAACACTCCGACTCTAGGATTGTGGGTGATTTGAGAGCCGAAGGCTACACATATGCATCCTTTCCTGTGTACACCTGTGTTACGAGGACCCTGTTTTATGAGGACCATCATAAGAACATAGTCTTGATGTCACATTGTGTGTATGTTCTTATGATGGTCCTCATAAAACAGGGTCCTCGTAACACGGGTGTAAACGAGACACTTTAAAACAACAGAGAGGTGAAACCATCACAGAGAACCACACGCCATCAACCAGAGACAGATTTAGTACACAGACATTTTAAAGGCATAGGAAGAAAATCCTGTCATCATTTACAAACCATCAAATGGTTAGTAATGTCTTATTTTGCCCAACAAAAGATATACAGGACTGAGACAACTTAATGGTGACTATATGATGACAAAATAAATCAACTCACCTTTAAGATCAGTGATGAACCTGCCCTTGAGCCCATTCTGGTCTTTCTGTTGAAGTGAACACTGTATGGCCTCAGCTTTCTCCTTCGCCGCACCTTCAGCCATCCTCTGTGTCTGCTTTAATAACAATAAGAACTGTTGGCCTCCATCTGACAATATTACGTTGTTTGTTTTCAACTTAATATGCAAACGAATAATGACAGTTCTACTGAACAGAATATATGTGTAATATGATCTGTATTCTACAAAGCACTATACAAATAAAGGTGATTTTACTTATTATATACAGTAAGTATTGGGAAGTGAAAGAGCACATCTCTGTGTTTATTAATTAAACCAAGCTGAACAGTAATAATATTAAACATAACTGCCCTCCCCTTCACAGACTGTAGCCATGACAACAGATTATTATGATGGCTAGACTGTTCTATTACATTTACAGTTATACTGTGAACGAAAAGAAGTTAAACTGACAAGCATTGTTGATTCTTGTTTGATGTTACTCTTAATAGAGGACACTTAGTGTAAACACGCTAGCCATTAGCATCACGCGCTAGCTGCTTTCTAAAGACCACTGAAGACACTCACGAACAAGCCAAACTGAGCCACAAACTCTCAGAGAAACGATTTAACAGCAGTATTACTCACCTTTCATATAATAGTTGCCTCCAACAGCTTCACACCACAGATGTCTTCTACTTCAGGTGCACAGATTAGTCCGTCCAAACAGGAAGTTACAAACCGACACCCTTGCTCGCTGATTAGAGACCAGTATAGGGATTTATAATAATAATAATAATAATAATAATAATAATAATAACATATTTAAATAACCATCTATGAAACGTTACATTAATAGCGTACATCAATATACTGATATTAAACTGAGTAATTACAGCTTTGAAGTCACATTCATACTTTATATGATGATATTTAAGGAATATGTTTAATTGACGATCATTATGCATTTATATAATCATATACAATCGATAAATTATAGCAAAAAAGTGTTTAAATAATTACCAAACTGCATTAACTTACTTGTAGCGAGGTATTAGCGGCAGAATGTAGCCCCGCCCACCGCCGCCATTTTGTTTTCGCGATTTCCCGCCCTCCGGTGCCGATCTAGCCAATCAGCGCCTCCAAACTTACACAAGTGTAAAATATGCAAATTTTCGATGACGCGGATGAGTACCGGGTCCGGGCTGCAGGGGCGCACTCCGAGTTCGGAGGATACACAGTGTATAGTAAAATTTCAGGGTTTTGTGGTATATTAGGACATGGCTAAAATTTGAGAGGGAGCTTCTGGGACATAGAGAAAGGCATATACACTGTCGGAATTATAAGGACATGGGCCCTGTCCTCATAAACCCAAATGTCCCTGTAATGCTGGTGCGATTCAGGTCAAAAGTCCTTGTAAACCACAAAACCAACACACACACACACACACACACACACACACACACACACACACACCTCTGTAAATGCAAAACAATAATAAAAAACCTGCCTTGTTCCTCATAAATAAACCAATTATGGTGTAATTATTTAGTTATAAATAAAACAATACCATCAACATGAAGACTCCACAGTCACCAATCTGTTGGGGATATCCTAAAAAAAAAAATATATATATATATTAAAAAAAAACCTTTTACAATGTTTGACACTTCCCACTATCCCAACTTTAGCATACTTCCTATAACCAACCTTGTTTTTTATTAGCATCCATGTTCCAGGTGCAATTTTGGCTGTCATCTTGCTGCAACAAAAATACATAATAAACATATTTGCTAATATGCAAAATTACATACAGTTTGATGCTCTGAAACCATAGCAGTCAACAGTATTTGGGTCTTTGATGGTGTCCCTCCACAGCTGGTGTGGTCAATGCTGCAATTGTGGCTGAAGTTGAGGTGGGGTTTTTGCAAACCTGTACATGTTTTTCAAAATCACCTCTCTTTAAAATTGTTGTTTCACAGTATGGACAGTGGTGATGTAGAGCTGGTCTACATCCTAGTCCACATCTGTGTATAGTATAGCCTAAAATAAATTAATAAGTAAATTGGTAACCTATTACACAATAATATATTGTAAGTACATATTAAACAAATCAAGATACCTCCACAGACTACTGCCTTGTTAAAGTGGCTTTGAAGATGGGTTTTAATTTGACCAGTTTGGCTGGTTAAACACGCTGCAGCAAAAAGGGCAGTGATAATTGCTGCAACACTTGTTGCACTGCTGCAGCTCAGGTAATGCGTCACCATTCTGAATAGTTATATGTCTCTATAAGAGATGAAAGCACGACAAATGGGATTAAAATAGCTAAACTATACAGTAACATTATTTCACAAACAATGCATACAACAGGTGAAACGAGAACAAACTATTCATATGAAAGGCCCATTTACAACACGAGATTAATCAAAACATCCCAGAAAACTTCTACACCTTAAAACGACAACAAATTGAAGATTTAATAAGACAATGAAGCCAATCACAAATTAAATATAAACACCTAATAAAAACTTGTGAAAACTAATGAAAATTATTCACCATATGACAGCAAAAGTACTCACCGTGTCTCCGCCATTCTAGGTGTTAATAGCTCGCCTCACTTCCGGTTCTGAAACAGCGTTCTGAAACGCGGTTCTAAACGGCTGTGTGGGTCTGCAGATGGATACTATTGGGTTAGTTGAAAGCAGCGATGCGATGGAAGAGGTGCAGAATGGGAATTTAAATTGACCGCTTGTGATAGGTGTTGAGACTGGATTGGTACACTTCAGGAAGATGCAATCATGTCTAACATGGCCTGACTAAACTAACGCTGATGCTGAAATCTAAACCACTCAATTACAATGCCTTTTCTGAGGATTTCAGTTTTACATGTACAAAACATATATGTTGGTGTAAACATAGAAGCAAGCAATCAGTTGACGGCAGAAGAGAAAGCTCACGCCAGGTTCTTTCGCAATGATTTTTTAATGTGACACAAGCGTTATGTCACCCACAAAGTGGAAGGAGAGACAAGGAGTTAGCAGTGTTTTAAGGAGCTGGCTGCAAAATGGAAGGGAGCATAACAATGGCGATGAGCAAAGAGAAGAAACAAATAGGAGAAAACGACTCAAAATGTCCAAGGTTTGGTATCATTTCATATTGAAATGCAAAGAGAACATTGTGGCGTGTGTTCCTTGCAAGATAGACATACTACAATAGTGACATACTACAACTAGGGCCCTATGATTTCCAGTTGATACAGAAAAGCGGAGGGAACTTTTAAACTTCACTCCATGCAATTTGGCTTTAGAGCCAATCATTCCACTGAGACAGCAAATTGTTTCTTTGTTGAAAATATCAAGTTAAAATTGGATAAAGGAGGCATAGTTGGAGCAATTTTCTTAGATCTGAAAAAAGCTTTTGACACTGTCAACCATGAAATACTCATCCACAAAATGTCTTATTTTAATTTCTCAACCAGTGTTATTGAGTGGATGAGATCTTACCTGTCAAAAGAGTTCAGTATGTGAGAGTTAATGGTGAGACATCACCACCCTTGAGGAACTAACTGGGTGTACCCCAGGGATCTGTCCCGGTCCTATTCTGTTCAGCATCTACATAAATGACCTGCCATTAGTGTGCACTGGATGTGAGGTGCAGATGTATGCTGATGATACAGTCATATATGTTCATGCTAAAACTAAAGCTCAAGCTTCTGCCAAGCTCAGTGACACAATGGTACATGTACAAAAATGGCTTACTGGCTCACAGCTGGATCTCAATGTTAAGAAGACAGTCTGTATGTTTTTTAGTAAAAGCAACACTGTATCTCATTGTGAATCCAATGTCTGTTTGTCTGGGGAGGTCATTCAAACAGTTACAAATTTTAAATATCTAGGCATTATTCTTGACTCTACTCTATCATTTAAACCTCAAGTGAGAAAGGTAGTGCAAATAACCAAATATAACCTAGCAAATTTGAGGTATATAAGGAACTGTTTGACAACACCTGTAGCACAGCTATACATGAATACTATGATAATTCCTCACCTAACATATTGTATAATAAGCTGGACCCAGGTATGTAGCACAACACTAAGGCCTATTTTATCACTTTATAAACAAGTTCTTAAAGTATTAGACAAAAACCCAAACTTTACCATCATTGTAACATTCTTAACAAATATAACCTACTTAGTTGGGAAAATATTTTAAAATACAGTGATGCATGCCTAATTTTAAGATTATTAATGGAAAGGCTCCCCACCACTCTGCACTTTTGTACAACAGAAGTCATCTAGCAGCAGAACCACAAGGTCTGCCTTTAGAGGGACTGTGTAGTCCCTCTTAGGTCCAGTTCCTTTGGCCAAATATGCTTTTCTGTGAGAGCCTCTAAATTATGGAACCAATTGCCAGTGGACATTAGAAATTCCACCTCTTACCATACATTTACTCACCATCTTAAGGTCTGGCTTTTGAGCATACAAAAATGTGAGCACCTCTCATAATAATTAATGTATGTCTGACTTTAACTGTCCTGTAACCTGACTTTGACTTTAACTGTCCTGTAACCTATGGTATATGTATGATAGATAGATGGATACATGGTCCTTTATAAATTCCAAACAGCTGTATGGCTGTATGGTTATATGTTTTATGTTTTATGATTTTATGTTTTAATGTAGCCAGTGCTATGGCATTATGCTTTATTGTTGTATATCAATTGTTGTGTGCCTTAATATGTTATTTTTCAGTTATCTTGTGCCTAGTATAACATCTTGCCAATGGACTACAGTTGAAAATTAGCCTGCTGGCTAACACTGGCACATTTACAGTAATGTTGATTAATGTACTGTCCTAAAATAAATAAATGAAATGAAATGAAATGAAATTGGAATCCAGTCATAAAACGGAATTACAGTTTAACGTGGAATGGCATGGAATTTGCACATTTTGAATGAATTAATCAAAATAGGTCATTGCACTTACATCAAATCATGATATGGACTAATATCTGTACATATGAAGCCAGAAAAGTCTATTTAAATATGAATCCTGCATGTTCTGCGGTCTCTGTTAATGAATGGTGCAGAAGCTGCTTTATTCATTACATACACGGAAGCACGGGGACGCCATGGTGATTTCAGCTTCTGTCATCTCAGTAAACGAGGATGTGAACACATGAACAACATCTCCAGAACTGCTCTGAGAGTCATTTCATGAGCATCTGACCGTTTGATTTATGTAAAACTAGCGCACATCACATACACAGAACTGTAGAGGTACGCCAACCCGTAAAATAAAAGTCAGGTTTAAAGACAAGTGTTTGCCAGAAATGTTGAGAAGGGTATAACTTTAGCCTGGAGATCTCCAAATAGGGTGGGAACTTCAAAAGGGTGGGAACTCCAAAATAGGGTGTGGCTTCCTCCTATTGAGAGAAAGGCACATGACGTGCATGCTCAATTTTCCCCAATCCACTTCAGTGCAAACTCGCTCCACAGCTGATTCTGAAGTTTTTATTGGATGTGTCAGTTAAAGTGTTTCTTAAAATATGCAACAAAATGCTAACCCTAAACCTACCCCACACCTTACCTTAACCAGTGAAATTTACTGAATGGCAGGATTGGCCTGAATAGTGTGGTAAAGAAAGTTGCAGTTCAGGAGATAAACAGTTGATTTATGATTATGCGATATGTGACTCACCGGACAATGTCACTTTTTTTATTTACACCAAGTATCAACTACCCCTTCCTAGCCTGCGAATTTCGTGTACAGGGACAGCCCTGTTGCTTGGAATAAAGCAATGGAGTAAAATCTTCCCCCTCCCCTGGGATGGCTCCTGAGTGATTCCGTTTACATCATGAAGCAGAGGTTCAAACTTGGGTCCAAACACCACTGGCCACAAGCTTTGAGCTCTGCTCTCATGATAATATTTATTTATATCGATATTTTATTTTAGATTAACTAGAAACAGTGTTGCATTTATAAAGTTTTATTTTGAAATGTAAGTCAGTAACAATTGACTGAAGCCACAGCCAATGGTGAAAGTCTTTTGAAAGGAGACCCAGACCCATTTTGGAGGTTCTGCCCAATTTTGTAGTTCATGCCCCATTTTGGAGATCTCCAGTCTGCAGTTATACCCACTTGGAAATGTTCAGCAGAATGTACATAGCCTATATATATTATAAAAACCTTTTTTTTAAAGGTTTAATCACACAACATTTCTTCCATGTTTTATTTTTAATAGTAAATCCCCTTTTACCAAAAAAATAAGTTTGCTTATTTTTCTATAATTAAAAGATAAATTAAATTAATGTTTTATGCCTTCATTTGATAACCAGAAAAATGCACATACATACCTGAATTTCAGAGGGGAAAACATTTCATAAGGCTATTTTAAGAAAAAAAATAGAATAAATGAAGGTGTTTTTATGGATTTAAACATTTCAAAGGTCCCCAAACATGTATTTTTTGTAAAACTTTTAATAATTTAATGTGAACATTTATAAGTTTTATGATTTTATTATTTTTTTGTAATGGAAAAACAGAATTTGGAAAAAAAATTAACGGATTTCATAGGGCCTCATACAACAGCACATCGTCCATGCTGCAGCATCTCAACAGAAAACAGTTTTTCAGTAAATCATCACAGCTTCAGTATGGACAGATATCTGTTGACAGCTACTTCATGTTCCACTGAGCAAGCAGCTGAGTTTTCAGAGAGTGTTTTAAACATGATTCTCTTGTTCTAAGTTCCTGTCCATGTGTTTTTGCCTCCTTAATGCTACAGAGCATTCCAAGACAGTAAAGGCTTATGTTCAGAACTTTTAGTTAGCTTTAGTTCAGAAAGTTTACTTAGTGACTAAAAGGCAGTGTTTTGTATTATTATTTATTTTACTGTATGCCTTAGTTTTGATACTTAAAAGTAATTTGAGTAAATAATAGATTTTATTTGTTTTACATCTCAGAAAATGCTTTATTTTAAACCCCAAATGAATGGCACTTAAATGCACTTAATTCATCTGTCAACTTTATTGTCACTGTTCACAGTACAAATACAGACAGAGAAACATTGGGTAAAATTAAATATTTATTTTTGATGTATGCATGCATTCTATGCATTTAAAAAAAATAAAAATTAAAAAGAAACTTTAAGAGACCCAGGAGTCTTATTTTCTCTTGCATATTTAATATTGCACTTTAATTAAGCAAGAAACATTTTATCCGATTACTCGATTAGTCGATGGAATTTTCGGTAGAATACCGATTAGGAAAATATTTGATAGCTACAGCCCTAGTAGAGACACTTGAAGCTAAAAATGCGCTGGTATAATGCACTTCTGCTAAATAAATGCTGATAAGCAGTCCTTCAGGAAACTGAAGCACTCAGGAGACCAAAATGTCAAAAAAAAGCTGTGGTTACGCCTGTTTTTTTGCATGCTAAAGGGTGTGAGAGATAAGTGTGTAAAACCAGTGGCGTCCACAAGGTGGCATGGGGTGGCAACTGGCACCCTAAAAATGAGCTTTGCCACCCCAGTTGCCACCCCAAAGCTGCGATGGGATCGAGGCATTGAGAGCTGAACAGTGTGATTTTGTCTGAAGAGGGTTTTTTTTTTGAAAGGTTTCCGCTAGCTCTCCATGGAGAGTGCTCCATTATCACTCAATCACTAGCACAATTAATGCTGTAACTATAGCCGCTCTAAACTAGTTCTGCCTATAAGGATTGTACGGCACACACACACATACACATAATGGATCACTCACACACAGAAACAAAAATATTATCAAAGCTGCCCCTGATTTGTCAATAAAATGCTTTGAAACCTAAAAGTTGTTGTAAAAATGTCTTTGTGTTTTGAAGTAATCAGGATCCACAGCATCACTATTAGTAGAGAGATGCTGCACAGACAGACAGGACCAATTTACTGTGAATCACGCTCTCAAATGCAAAAAACAAATGCATTCAAATAAATGAAGGTCGCGGTTCGAGTCTCAGTGCTGGCAGGAGTTGTAAGTGGGAGGGTTAATGAACAGCCTCTGCCACCCTCAATACCCATGACTGAAGTGCCCTTGAACAAGGCACTGAACCCTCAGTTGCTCCCCTCTGCTGGATCTATAACATCCCACTGTCTCGGTGTGTGTTCACAGTGTGTTTACTTCTCACTGCTGTGTGAGTGCACTTGGGTTTTATTGCAGAGTACCAATCTCTGAGTATGGGCAACCATACTTGGTAAATGTCATGTCTTTCACTTTGACTTTTGACTTTATATATATATATATATTGCATCTGCTTTAAAGGTCCCATTCTTTGTGATCCCATGTTTTAAACTTTAGTTAGTGTGTAATGTTGTTGTTAGAGTATAAATAATATCTGTAAAATTCTAAAGCTCAAAGTTCAATGCCAAGTGAGATATTTTATTTAACAGAATTGCCTACAAAAAACGACCCTTTGGACTACATCCCTCTAGTTCCTGCAGTAATGATGTCATTTTTTTTGACTAACCTCCCCACATGAATTCACAAAAAGGGGCCATGGTCTTGTTGTGCTCCAACGGAGAAGAGGAAGAGCTGCATTTGTGTTTGCCATGTCGTTGAAACGCTGTTATTTTCATCTCGAGTCCAATCACCTTTGTTTGGCCCTACCAGGGAAGCTGTACTTGGAGATCAATGGTTACAATTTATGTTTAACTCGGTTCCAAAATTATAATCCACATGTAAAACTATGTTCAGCAAATTATGCTGAGGATAGCTTCCTCAATGTCATATAGCACACTGTAAAACATTCAAAGCTTCAAAATAACAAGAAAATCAGGACATTTAAAGCCTAACTGGTTATTTAAACGTTTCTTTTCGTGGTGCTTTTATTATGTACAGTTTTTCTGAGCACAATCAAAGCACGGCACAAAATGAAAAAAGCCCTTCAAACTGTGCTTGGTTACTGAACTAAGTTATGTTTTATGCTAATTCTGTCAAATCACACAAGGTTTATGTATAGACTCGGTTAGTTATGTCTGAAATTAAAGTAAACAACTGAAAGAAACTGATGCAGCAAACTTCTTATGCAGTCCATCGATTTCAAGATGACGCCACTTCTAGGATGCGTGTTGGAGTGTGGAGGCAGCCGCTGTGAGTGGTGCCACTGAAGGTGGCTATAAAGCCCAATCCGAGCACATGTCCTGCCGCAGTAGAGGCATGTGAGTGCAGAATCTGAGGATGGTGTAGTTGTGGCTGGCGCTGGTGTCTGCGCTGACGTAGCACAGTTCTGTGTTGGGTATGCTGTGATTCGATCAGTTGGACCCCAGACCACATGCAGAGCTCCATGCCTGGCGGCGGCAGCAGTTGTTTCTAGGACTCCAGGGTTGATGCTGCAGCTTTTCAGGGTCGACTTGAGGTGGTCCTTGTAGCGACGCTTCTGACCCCAGGTCTCCTGCTGGCTGCGTATATCTGCCCATAGAGGACCTGCCGGGTAGGCGGTGGGAGGGCATGCGGATAACGTGTCCAACCCATTGCCGTGCGCCTGGCAATGGTTGCCTCTATGCTGCTGGAGTAAGTGCGCTGTAGGATGTCCGCGATGGGGAATTTTGTCTTTCCATATGACACCTAGTATGAGCTGGAGTCATCTGATGTGAAAGCCCTCAAGGCACCGAATATGCCTGCGGTAGGGAGTCCAAGCTTCGCACTAATAGCAGGGTGGAAACACATACTGCCTGATAGACGGCGCTTTGGTGAAGGACGGATTTATTAAGCTCGCCGCAACCAGGGCAGTGCCTGCAGGGTCAGTCAGTTCCAATCTGCACATCAAGAAGTGTGCTGACATTCCATGTAGCCGAAATTAATAGTTTCGATTTATATTTTCGACCGAATGGGATGCCTTGACGACAGCGTGGGCTGCCCAGGAGTGTAGGGAACAGTCAATGTTTGGGTCACCTTTTCACCTTTTGCAGACCCTGAAGAGGGCTGCTCAGTCACACAAGAAGCTACCGTGGTGGACGCTGTTCCAACCCATCCACACAACAACCATCACGCTTGTGCAGCCTCCGCAGGGCTCATGCTAAAGGCTGCCAGTCTGATCCAAGACCTGCCTCCGCCACATTTACCCTAGTTGCCGAAGGACTGTACGGTGAAGTGATAGCATATGCAGAGAGTGGATTAATGTGAAGAGAGAGGTGCAAACCCTATCTCCACAACTTCACCCAGAATCCAATATCCAGTGGCAGGAGATGAACTTTAGACAACCAGATGGACGGTGGAGTTGCAGGGGACTGCCAGGTCTCTGTCTGTTGAGCCTGCCTATCGCGTGGTCCCCAACACGCCTTGTCTTGAGGAGACGAAATGCTCACGGAAGACTACCCACAGAGCAGTGGAGGCAGCAGTCTTAGTTGATGGCGGACTGTACTTGCCATGTCGAGGAGTATCATTGGCATAAATGGAGTTTTGCAACGGATCTAGTGATGCCACTCAACCAGTCCCTCCATACCTGATAAACCTCCGCTGGTGGTCCACCACTACTTATTCGCCTGGGGACCACCGCACGGAGCCCCCAGCTTATTTCGTAGCTTACCTCCATATCTGAAGGAATGTCCATTATCCGCCACCGATGGACGGTTGGTAGCAGTCAGCTCTGCCCCAGCCAAACACAAAGAGACAAATCACTCAATACTCTTGACTGAAAAAGCTTTAATACAGTTGCTTTAATAGGAATCAATGATTTATTTTATATTTGTTCATAAAAAATGTTTCAATGTCCTGCTCAACACACCTATTGTATTTGAAAATAAAACAGTTTATTTTTATAATATCTGTGTTTGTAATGTGTATTTTGTCCTCATTTTTAATAACAAAGACAAAATAAAAACAAAGATTTCTATCTTTACCCATGCACTTTGGCCTAAATATCTGCCACACTTTTTCATATTCTGTTACCTTAAAAGGGAATATAATAGGGAAATTATTTAGGCTGTGATGCTCAAACAGCTTGCAAAATAGAAAACCAACATTAGAAAGGATCAGGATAGAATCATGATATTTAAATAATAATAATAATAACAATAATAATAGTTGTTATATTTTTATCATATGCCAGCCCCTAGCTGAGGGATAACAAACCTATACAGACTCCAAACCAACACCCTGGTCCGCAATTGTGCCCTCGTAGAACGCCATTTCATCATGTCTGTGCATCCACTGATTCTGATGAGCAACATTTTACATGTTTCTTTAAAAGTTTATGAAAAACTCAAAAGATAAACAAAAAAGGTTTTTTGTTGTTGTTTAGAATTTTAAATGAGCTCAAAATATTAAGTAGCTATATAAATCACTCACCCTTTGACATTATGTATTAGTCCTGAGAGTTACATTTAGTGCGCTCATTTGTTATTGAGCTGAGACATGTGTTCATGACAACACAATAATAACAATAAAGGAACACTTACCGCAGCAACAGGTGATCCAATTTGTCCTGTCTTTATTATCGATGGGATGGCTGTATCCTTTAGCACACGCTTCATGGTCCTGTGGCAACTTGCATTTTTTCAAAATAGTCATCTACAGTAAAATATTCAGAGCAAACTAAATACTTCGTGATGGTGTTTACAGGTGTGTTTGGAACTATACCCAGAACAAGTGGCCATCGATTCATCAGGTCAGCGTTTTGGTTGTAATTCTATGAAACATCATAGTATTACCTGGTCTCCCTGTTTATTGTTGCAGTTTTACAATACAGCTAACACCCATGATTGTACGCTATAAATGTACTATCTAGTAATGCTGACTCTATTACTCCAACTCTAAGCAAACTCTCTGCTCATCACCATGGCTGCCTCAGGTGCTGGCGCTAATCACTCTGCCCAAGTAGCCACTCCCTCAAGTAACGTTAGCTGTGCTCCTACGCCTAGTGAGAATATAGTTCCCAGTATTTATATGATTAAAAATGGTCTCTGCACTGTAAACCCAACTAACTTATAATGGAAAGTTCCTGGTAGTCAAAATGTGCCAAAAAGTTTAGCTAACTATTATTTTGAGTTCATTCAACAATTATCATAGATTTAAGTTAACAGTAAATATTTTTTGAGTTTTTACAACTACACTTCAGTTAAAGAGTTTAGGGAACTTGAAAAATAAATTCACCCATAATTAAATATTTTAATATCAAACATATGCCCTCTAGTGGTGGTTTTTACCAACAAGTTACGCATCTTCGAACATGCACTCAGACCTGTTTCAAACAGATACACTGGCACTTGATTCAAAACACAAAAACCTTGTGTTCAACGTTGTTTATATGGTGTAATTTAACTTTTACACTAAAGTGCCAAACAAAATAAAAAAACGCTGAATTGTCTGGACCTCACCTCAGTGACTGCTATGCTGCTGACTTGAGAAGCGACTGTACACCATTTTTTCTTCGAAGCAACCGAGCGGTAAGTTGGATTGCTTTTTCTCTTGATAAAAGTACACATTTTTGCTGATAATTTTACTCAAAATATGGTCGGTGGTGAAAACATTTAGAAATTACTAACTGCGAAGTGTTTTGTCAGGTTTAGTGTTAAGTTGTGTTCGTGAGTTGCAGAGATGTAAGTTACAGAAGAGTGAAAGTTCTCATGCCACTCGATTTCCAGGAAAAAAAGGTGATTACGTGTAAAATAATTGTGGAATGTGCATACATTTTATGTTATAACGTTATATGCTTTTAGCTTCTTTCATTTTAGTTCGTTGACACATCCTCTCGCCTCTGTTCCGCCGAGGCCTGGGTTTAACGCTACTGGAGTCTGCTGAAGACTGAAGCTGCTCACTTACACCTCGGTAGGTTTTCTACTAAAATGAGAGAATTCATCAAATGGTAAATGTATTAGTTTTGAAAACACTGAGTGCGGCATTTCGCTGTTTCCATGCTTTGAAACGGTAATAGTGGGACTGTTAAAAATTTACGCTAACAACTGTTTTTATTTTTTTACTCCTAACACCGGTTAAAGTGCCTGCCTTGCCGCTGCAGATGTGTGAGTCTTTCTGCAGACAGAGCTGCTATAACGAGGAACATTTACCAGTCATTTGATTGACGTTATCTAAAACAAGACTCTAAAATTAGAGCACGCTTAAAACGCCTATTCGCCATTGGCTTAGTGTGAACTGTAATCTGATCGCTGTTGTTCTCAGAGCTGAATATCATCCGCCATGTCGCCATATCTGCTAAGACACAAACGCTACCGCCAAGTTTTTTAATGACAGTTACATTTATGCAAGTATCGGAAAGTAAGTCAAATGTAGGTAAAACTGTAAATCTGTCAGTCTTTACGCTTTTTCAGTGTCCACTGGCAGAGCTGCATGTACTTTATCAATTCATGTGGCATGCTATTTTAAATAATGTCCCAAATGTTTCCAGATCTACAAAGTTAAGTTTTAATTAGAAATATGTCTAAATCTATCTACAGTTTCTTTTCGTTATAAATAATAAATTAATAGTAAGATAAATTAACACTTGTTAATAAATGTCAATATCCTTATATTTATACTTGACAATAAAGCCTCTGATTCTGATTAATTTATTCTAATGTAGTACACTGTTAATTTTAAGATGCCATATTACTCATGTTACTCATTAAAATTATACAAATGTATTTAATAATCAGATAAAAAAATAATTAAAATGTTTTAGGCCTCCATGTGAAAATTGCAGAATGTTTCATTTAATTGACCCTAGAATGAAGGATTAAAAATATATAAATATATATGTTTATGATTTGACACCCATATAATAGACAGTTCTCAGCATACCATAATTAGGGAAAATCGATATTATACCAAATTAATTTAAGTGTTTTTTGTGTGTGTGTGTGTGTGTGTTTTTTGTCCTTTTTCAATAGAATTGTCCCAGACTTCTGCAGTGTCAAGTGAAGGAAGCTCCTGTGAGTCTGATGACTCTGAGTGGAGTGATGGAAGACCTTCAAGAAAGGAGCAGAATGCTGAAGATGATGCCAGAAGTGTGAGTCTGTCTCATTTATATGTTATTCTCTGTGGAGTACAAATTTTAAACTCACAAATGAATATAAAAATTACAGTTTAAATGGCAGGCACACAATATAGCGAATGTTCACACCTGGCATTTACTAATAATTAATTTAAGATCGCAAACTGCAAAAAAGATAAATGGTAAATTGACCCAAAAATGAAATATTGTCATAATTTCTCATTCTGTCATTCTAAACCTGCAAGACGTGCATTCATTTTCAAAACACAAATGAAGATATTTTGAATGAGATAAATTTCCTTCCATTGAAGTCTAATAACTACCACTTTAATACTTCAAGAAGTTCATAAAGAGATCATAAACTAACCCAAAGGAATTGAGCGTTTAGATCAAATTTTCTGAAGAGACTTGATCACTTTACAATGAACAGAATTACTTTTTTTCACATTTAAACATTTATCAGGAACATTAACAGAAAATTTGGACTAAACCACATGATACATATGGATTACTTCTCTTATGGATTAGGTCTCTTTATGAAGTTTATGAAGTATTAAAGTGGTAGTAGTGGGACGCCATTCAAGGGACAGAAATCTTAGTTCTATTAAAATATCTCCAGTTGTGTTTCAGAGATAACAAAAGTCTTGGCTGAGTAAACTGATGAAATGTTCATTTTTTAACGAACCCTGTAATAAAAGTATATGGCCATATGTGTCACCCAAGATGTCTAATGCCAGGTTGTGAACAGAGCCATAGTGTGTCTACACAATCAACTTAGCAGAATGGTTCCTGAGAGAGATGTTGTCATTAATTGTTTTTTTAATTAATTCATTAATTCATTCATTGATTCCACCATCATCAAAAGGCTGCAAGGGACCTGGAAAAATATCATCTTGTCAAGCTGAAAAACATCTTCAAAAGGTAAATCTGGACATTTCTGTCACTACCTATTGTCTGCCCAAATTATTGCCAGATGGGTTCTATATAAAAAACACATTTAATATAGATAAAATCAGTTGGAGAGCAATCTTGAGTGTTACTTTTGTCTTTTATCTGCAGGCATTAATAAGAACAGCTTGATTGCTGAGAAGAGACCACACAGTCATAACTGCTCACTGATGGGACAACGAGGAACATCATTCATGGATGCTACACAACCTAGATCTACACGCCATATTTGTTCATGTCTAGGTAAATGTGATTATTTTGTTTTATTAACTATTGTATGTTTCTGTGCAACACTTAATTAATGTGACTGACTAATTAACCTCTACACATCTGGTATATGCTTTAAAGTTGCCACTTTGCCCATTTGTTAAATAAAAGTTGAAATGTAAACATCTGTCTGAAGGCTCTTGATTTTATGTGTAATCTTTACATGAATAGTAACACTTTACACTTGGAGTGTAATTTTTCTACACTATAAGGTGCTATGTAAGCACAAAAAATTCAACACTACTAACTGTGTACTTTAACACTAGACAGATTGGGACCATATATGATCCTTAGTCGCTTTTAAAATCGACATTTTGAGTGTTGAATTGACAAAACTCAGTTTTTACTGTGATAATCCTGTTTTTATTTAAGGTAGTATTTTAATTGATTTTCTTTGACCAGGTGTGCCTTTTTTGTTGCAAAGAATTGTTGTCACTGTTTTGACTGTCCGGATTTACATATATGAGGGATTTATATATATATGACGATATTTTAATTAAGTAATTGAAGTTGTCAGTACTCAAAACTTTGAGTTGAAATAAATTAAAGATGATCAAAACACTAATTATATATTTTGATTTAAATGAATGTTTAGTTATAATTTACAGTTACTCAAAATAACTAGCTATATGCTTACTGATGATATTTAAGTTTGAAACTTAAAAAATAGCGCAATCAGTTGCCTCAATTTTTTTGAGTTAGTAGAACTTATCTGGGTTTACAGTGTCTCATATGCCTTGTTATTTGTACACGCTGTGACTATACAGATCACAACATGTAAATGGGAAAATGTTAGCATTATTTTGTCACTTATTGGGATTACTAAGCTACCATTATCCATTTATATCCCTTCTTTGTGCTAAGCTAGGCTAGCGGTGGCTAATCAACACTTACAGAACGCACAGAAATGAAAAAGGTATGTATGGACTTATCTAACTCTGGGGATACTGTGAATAAGCTAAAGTCCCAAAAAGTCTGAGTGTTCCTTTAAGTATGTGGTCTTAAAAGGATAATTTTTTCTCTCATTTGGACTCGGTCTTGACTTGGATTCAACCTCTTTGGACTCGGTCTGACTTGGACTTGAACCTCTTTGGACTCGGTCTTGACTCGATCCTCGACTAGTCCTAGACTTGGACTTGACTTGGACCTCACAAAGCTGGACTTGACTACAGCTCTAGTACATGAGGAAAGGATTCAGATGGGTCGGAAATACATAAGAGCCTCCCAGCAGCAGAGAGGTCTCTTATGCTCCTCGCCCCTCCTCTGATTCTACCAGCTATTTTGAATTTTGACTCGAAAGCCATGGCCAAAGGCTCTATTGCCACTGCAAACAAAAGAGAGCGCAGAGGGGCAACCCTGTCTAGTGCCACTGAATCATCTGGAAAATATGCAGAGGAAATAGTGTTGACACCTAACTGAGACAAGTTGTAATTGTCGGGTCTCGCTACATCACCCTGCCTTTTGTGTGTGTTTTGTCTCTTGTCAGCTCACCGCCCTTACCTGTTTGAGTTTTCCCCGCTCCTCCTTGTTTCAGTGTTGTGAACCCCAATTACTCACCACCTGTTTTCTATGTTCTTCTAATTTTTCCCCTTATCAGTCCCCTGTGGTTTCTCTGTCTATTGTCAGACTGTTGTTACTGATCAATAGTCTCCGATCTTCTAGCTATTCTTGGCACCTCACCTTGTCCTGTCTTGTCCCTCAGGCTCCAGTGTGTTTAGCTGTTTTCTCTGCCCCTGTTCCCCAGCCCAGAGCTCTTGGAAGCTTTCAGTGTCATCCCTCCGGTCTCAGTGGTCGCACTAAATAGCTGTGGAACGCTACTCATCGGTTTGATTCATCTGCTTCGACTATTCTTCCAGTCACTACGAAGTAATCCCGTGAACGGACTCATCTGATCTGCCTCCTCTGCTTTTAAATAAAGCTCATGTGAAACCCTCAGATCTGAATCCTGCCCATTTTCTCCCTGACAGAACAGTCTGACCAGATCATGGATCTCAGCGGATCTGATCCACTCCGGCCGCTCGTGCAGCAGAGAGTTTTGTTAGGACAGCATGCCACCCAGCTCAACACCACCGCGCAGGATGTGGACGCCTCAGTGCCCGAAGTCTCCGGAAGCTCCTCACACGGGTGGATGACCTTCAGCGAGAGGGCAACAAACCGGGGTCCATTCTTCACACCGTATGGCTCCACGCAGTCCAAATCTCATGCTAACAACTCCGGCTGGTCTATGATGGCGATCCTAACGCCTGTCGCGCTTTCTCTCCCAGTGCTCGCTGGTGTTTTCTCTGCAGCCTCAGCAAGACGCGAAATGAGGAAGCCAAGGTATGCGTATCGCCCTCATCTCTTTCGGGCCGCGTCTGCCAATGGGGAATTGTCGATGGAGATCGCGGCTCCCTGTTGTGCTACCTTCACTGATTTTAGTCAGAGATGGCAAAGTTATTTGATCGCTCAGCTCAGGGAGACGAGGCGCTGCCCAGTTGTCGCCTGGACCTAGGGGAGGAGCTCTGTCACGGATTACCATCCAGTTCCAGACTTTAGGGGCGGCGCGTGGCTGAATGAGAGCGGCCAGCTCGCTTTCTTGAGGGGTTGGATTTTCAAATTTGATGAACTCAAGGCCATAGAGCTCCCCAGAGGAATTGGATAATCTCATTAATCTTATGGCCCCGTATTGAGGGTCGTCCTGCCGCCACAGAACAACGGAAGCTCATGCGCCACCTAGAGTCCCTCTTCAGCCAGTCTCTGTCGCCGACAGCCCTCGGAGGAGGAGCCCATGCAGTTGGTCAGCTTACGGCTTACACCACAACAGAAGCAGGAGCTGCCTGTCATCAGGGGCGGTTCTATACTGGGCAGGGGAGGACACTCGCCTTCACTGTCCTAAAGCCAGGGTCCACCAGTGAGGCTGGAGAGTCCCATGGGCACGGTTCTAATTCAAGCTCTCCCGCAGCACTGACTCAGCTGCCGCTCCAACTCTCTCTTCCAGAGTCGACCACACTGGCTCGCCCTTGTGGATTCAGGGGCTGAGGGGAACTTCCCCGATGCTGCTTCTGCTCAACGCTGGAAAATACCGCTTATTCCTCTGGTTAGTCCCAGATCAGCATGGTCTCTTAGCTGGTCAGTCCCCTCACCACCATCACTCACATCACCCCAAGATAAGTCCTCATATTGCTGATAGCCATAGCGCAGCTGATTGAACTGTTTATTATTGATTCCCCAAGGCTCCTTTAATCCTGGGCATCTGTGGTTACATAAACACAACCCACACATTGACTGGGTCAACAATGCTGTTTTAGCCTGAGTCAGTCTTGTCAATGGTCATGTTTGGGTGCTGCTTTTTCCTCCTGTCTCTGTGTCTCCAGGTTCCTCAGAGGGATCCCTCTGACCGTCCGGTGTCCCCGCTGAGTACCACATGACTTCGGCGTCTTCGTAAGGTCTGGCCACCAGCACCCCCCAGATCGCCTCCCACGACTGTGCCATTGATCTTCTCCCGGCGCTTTCTCCGCCTAAGGGTCGGTTATACTCCCTTTCGGGTCCTGAGAGAGAGGCCATGACAAGTATAACGGAGTCACCCAAGTGGGCTCATCCGGCCATTCCTCCTCCGCTGGTGCAGGTTTTTCTTTGTTCAGAAGAAGGACTGCTCCCTCTGCCCCTGTATTGATTACAGAGGTTTGAATGACATTACTATTAAGAACAGGTACCCCTACCTTAATGTCTTCTGCTTTTGAATTATTACAGGGAGCTCGGGTCTTCACTCAAGTTAGACCTAACGCCCTACCACTTGGTGCGATTCGAGGGGGGATGAGTGGAAGACTGGCATTTAACACCCCTTCGGGACACTACGCAGTACTTGGTTCTTCCGCTTGTCTTACCAATGCTCCAGCCGCTTTCCAGGGACTCGCCAATAGTGGTTGGTGATGTTACTGCCCATTACCATTTCAAGGCTCGTGGAATTCTAAGGACACAGGTAACATATAACAAAGAAGAATCACAACCCCTGATGTGAATTCCAAGACGCCTCTATTTAATTAAAGTTTAAAATCAAACATTCACAAATAATATTTATAATAAAGAAAACAGTCCAATGGATGATAAAGAGAACAAACAGTTCACGGTAGGAAAACTAAGAGAACAGTTCCCTAACTACACCTGCTCTCAGAGTAAAGTTCTTACCTGGCTACCAAAAATAAAAACAGGTGAGTCTTCCGACATCTGCTTCCTTCGCCAGTTCTTACTAAATAAGCAAACGTGAACTAATAAATAAATACATACACCACCCGCAACTGAACAATAAGAAATATACTAAATATCAAAACACAACTTTATATGCTTAAACCTAAGCTTAACATAAAACAACAAAACCGCTCCAAGAGGCTATAAGAGACGCTGATGAATGGGAAGCGAGAGAAAGAGAGCACGCCATTGCCGCCTCGGAGCTTTTATCCGTATCCCCGATGACGCCATAATTCTCACATAAGAAATCCTCCCACAACGCCACCTACGGACTCAGAAATAATTAATCACACAGATACACATAACACCCTCACCCTTAAGTGAATAAATTGTAAAGTAATCTTTCTTACCGTTCTTTTTAATCCTCTTTTAACAAAAGGGAGGAAAAACAATTTATTCCTATTAGACACGGATAAAGCGCAGCATAACATTATCTTTACCACTAATGTGTCGAATCTCTAGGTCAACGCTCTGTAAAACAAACTCCAACGATCAAACGCTGGTTGTTGTTTTCATTCGGCCAGAAAGACTAATGGGTTATGATCGTGTAAATAATCCACGGATACGAAACAGAACCCACATAGACATCGAAATGTTGGAGAGCAAGGACAAGAGCTAACGCCTCCTTCTCAATGGTGGAGTAACGCTGCTGATGTTTATTAAATTTCCGTGAAAAATAGCAAACGGATGCTCAACACCAGTCTGATCTCGTGGAGAAGTACAGCTCCAGCACCTGTGTCACTTGCATCGACAGCAAGCAAGAACGGAGAGGAAAAGTCAGGAGCAAAGAGAATAGGAGAATTAATCAGAAGCGCTTTAATCTTTTGAAAACTTGTTTGACACGGTTCTGTCCATTTAAATGGCACTTTTGGACTGAGGAGATCAGTTAAGGGAGAGGCGACAACGGAAAAATTTACACAAAAATTCCTGTATACCCAACCATGCCCAAAAATCGACGCAACTCACGCCGAGTGGGCTACAGGAAAATGGGTAATAGCCTCCACCTTAGACTCGACAGGCCAACTTGACCGCCCACAATCTTTCCCAGGTAAGTCACCGTAGCTCGTCCAACTCGATTTCGCTAAATTGATTGTAAGATTCGCGATCAGACAGACGACTGAAAAGAACATGAAGCTGTTCTACATGTTCTGACCAGGATGCACTATAAATAACCAAGTCATCCAGATATGCTTCAATGTTGTGCATGCCACATAACACGATTTACCAACCTTTGAAAGTCGCCGGTGCGCTTCAGAGACCAAAAGCCATTACAGTGTAATGCAGGAAGTGATCCGTGTTACAAACGCAGAGATTTCTTTTGCGCGATCCGACAGAGGCACCTGCCAGTAACCTTCAAAAGATCGATTTTGGTGACGAAAGCAGCATTTCCAACACGATCCACACAATCCTCCATACGAGGCAGTGGGTAGCTATCTGGTTTAGTTACGAATTAACACGCTCGAAAGTCGGTACAAAACTAAACAAGCCGCCTGACTTTTAACCAGCAAACAGGGTGAACTCAAGGGCTAAAACTTAGCTCAGCGATGCTATTTTCGAGCATGAAAGTAACTTCTTTTTTCAACTGAGCTCGCTTCTCAGGATTCACCCTATATGCATGCTGTTTTATAGGCCTTGAATCGCCAACATCAATATCATGCTCTACCAGGCAGTGAAGGGAACGCGGAGAACAGATTACCATATGTCTGAATTACACTAATCACGCCAGAGCGCTCGATAACAGTCAAATGAGAAAGAAAGGAGTCAAGCTTTTGAATTATCTCAGAATTTCTCAACCTTCCCGCCACCAACTCTGTAGAAGGAAAATCAACATCATCCTCCAGTGTGGTTAGGACGCAGCACTATCAGAGGTAGCGAGAACAATAGGCAAGGCAAAGGTTCAGCACTGGACAGCACCCCATCAGCAGGTAGATCAGCACTGGACAGCCTGCTCTTTGACCACCGGAGAATCTGTAGGTGAAACTATTAACACAGCTGACTTCGCTCTAGACAGATCTGGCTGTCTCTCAAAGTACGGTTTAAGCATGTTAATATGACACAGACGAGTTTTTTTCTTTCTATCTGAGGTCATTATCACATAACCAAGCTCACTCACCTTCTCCTTCACCTGGTAAGGACCATGATAACGAGCCTGCAGTGCAGATCCAGGTACTGGCAACAGCACTAGCACTTTATCACCAGGAGAAAACTACGAAGTTTAGCACCACGATCAAACGTGTTTTCATTCGGTGTTGTGACATCTTAAAATTTTCTTTGGCTAACTCACATGATGGTGCAGTTTCAGACGAAACTCTGAAACATAATCAAGAACATTGTTTGTTCTCAGATCATTAGTCCAATGATCTTTGATTAGCTTTAGTGGGCCACGAACAGTATGACCAAACACTAACTCGGCCGGACTAAAACTCAACGATTCCTGTACTACCTCCCTCACTGCAAACATTACCATAGGCACTCCTTCATCCCAGTCTTTCTGGAACTCTAGACAAAACGCACGAAGCATTGATTTTAAAGTCTGGTGGAACCGCTCGAGTGCCCCTTGGCTTTCTGGATGGTAACAACTTGACGGCAGTGTTTGATGTAGCTGATCTAGAGCCTGTTTAAACACACGCACATGAAATTGCACCTTGGTCGGATTGAATAGTACGCTGGAAGACCAAACAGTGAGAAAACTTGAGAAGTGATTTTACGATCACCGTGCAGTAATTTTCCGCAAAGGAATTGCCTCCGAAAACGCTGTAGATGTACACATTATTGTCAATAAGTACTTGTTACCAGACTTCGCTCGAGGCAAGGGACCGACACAGTCAACAATCACACGCCAAATGGTTCACCAATGGCTGGAATTGGATATAACGGAGCAGGTGGAATATTTTGATTCGTTTCCAATCTTTGACACATGACAACTTCGCAATAACTTGCTACATCTTTTTTAAGCCAGGCCAGAAGAAATGTCGGATCACGCGATCATGCGTTTTGTTTACTCCTAAATGACCGGCAACGGACCGCACGCAAGTCTCAAAATTTCAGGACGATATGAGGAAGGAACTACTACCTGTTTAACAATCTGCCATTGCAGCTTGCAGCAGCATTTGATGGTCTCCACTTCCTCATCAACACACCATCTTCAACAAAGTATCCTTCAGATACACACTCGAGTTGCTCAACAGGAACAACAGCTTCAAAGAGGGATGACATTTTCTCATCTTTCCTCTGTTCAACAATAAGCTGCTCAGTGACAGAGACAATTTATCAAGCTCCATGAAATGTTCATCTTGTTTCTTGATGGCATGTCTAAACCATCAACAGAGTTTGAACACGCCCTTTCACCAAAATCTGAATTCAGAGGAACGATTATTCAAATCAAATTCCCACTCACCTTCTGATTTATCAAAGCTTTTATCTTTAAGTCTCTGTGAAATAGCACGGGTCACAGCACACAAGGAAATACCTCTGGATATTTCTGAGCCAATTCATCAGGAGTATCACAGGACAGAGGAACATTTGTTACCTCAGGGCTGGCAAAAACTTTTCCTCCCGCCAAGTCATTCCCAAAATAAATGTGACATCACTGAACGGAAGACACGGAGCACTCCAACAACAACGCTGCGGTAACAAGGGAGGTCTCATTTCAATTCTGTGCAAAGGCACATTCACAAAGCCCATCTCAAATACCTGTACCAAGACACTTGAACCAATAGAGCTCTCTATTTGACAAGGGTAATATTCCTTCTAGAATAAAACTCTGAGCCGCTCCTGTGTCAAGGTACCCTGACTGGTTTTGCAATTTGCATTACCAACCAAAGACACAAACCGTCCATTATGAACGGGACATACCCCTGTTTTTCACACATGTCAGCCTGTAAAGCTAACGACTCCAGTCCTTCTAAATGTGGCGAGGACATCAATAAACCTACCGGTTTAGGGACACTATTTTTCTTTTGAGTGCTTTGCACTCAGCAATAAGTGTCCATGTTTCTTGCAATAGAAACAAACGGGTGAGGACACGGATTTGATCGTATTCTCCGCACTTTATCTCACGCTGAGCGATCCAAGATGCGCTTTACCCGTCGACTGTTGCTACCAGGATTTTGTGCAGTACCAAACACAGTCTTATGTGTAAGCACATATTCATCCGCTAGAGCAGCAGCGCAGAACATTTGAGAACTTTCTGCTCATTTAGATAACGCTTCAACGCGTTCTGGTAAACAGTTTTAAATTCTTCTAAGAGAATCAGTTCACATAGCTCTTCATATCGCTTTTACTTTCATAGAAGCACACCACCGATCAAACATTGACTCTTTCTCACGAACAATTCAACGTAGGTCTCATCAGTTTTTCGATGATTACTAAACTTTTGGCGATAAGCCTCGGAACCAATTCATAAATTCAAGAACAGCAGCTTTACTTCCTCATAATCGAGAGACTCCTCCACGGACAAAGAAGAATAAGCTTCCTGGCTTTCCCCACAAGAACACACTGCAACAACATGGGCCAAAATGTTTTCGCCACTTAAGATTGATGGCAACCCGCTCAAAAGAGCAAAAACTTGTCTACCCTTTTTTCAAAAGGAGGAACCATAGCAATATTGCACCCACATCAACCAAACATCCAGGACCTTTCACGAAGCTTTCAGCTCGATTTCTTGAGCGGAAGTTGTTCCATCTCAAGCCGCTTTCAACTCAAGTTCATGCCTCTCACGCCTCTTCGCTCTCTTTCTCACGCTCCCATTCTTCCCTTTCTTTTAACAACTCTCTATCGTGTCTTTAGCTTGTAACTCCAACTTCTTGACTTGTAAAGCAAGATCTAAACTAACATCATCCGCTTCAGGATAATCAACCAGCTTTTCCTCCTCACCAAAGACGCCTCTGTTTATGCAACGAATCCACAAGCAACACCTGAAGTTCCGCTTGACTGCGATACTTGAAAACCAACCTTATAATGTGCAGCAATCTTCATAAGATCAACCCTATTAATTTGGAACAACTCAGCTTTCGCCGGATTCGCAATAAATTGGCAATTCAAACATGATTTATAAACGCCTCAGGTTAAAGAGAAAACAATAAAGCACTACACAATCCAAAAAAAAATGCCCATCAAAGTCTAGGATTCAACAAAGTTACAAAGTAACAAATTCAAGTGTGAACAGATCAAAAGATCACACGAGTCACACAAAATCCAGATCAATCCCTGGACGAGCCAAATATGTTACAGCCCATTACCATTTCAAGGCTCGTGAATTCTAAGGACACAGGCCGAACATATAACAAAGAAGAATCACAGCCCTGATGTGAATTCCAAGACGCCTCTATTTAATTAACCCTTATGTCAAAACATCGCTGACGCCCCAGTTTATTATTGTTTCACTTTCACAGCACATTAAACATCACTGTCTTACTTCATCTGGACAAACTATGCATCAATTGAAAGTTTAAAGACTCTAGCTCGATATTTGACCAATATTTTGATAAAACATTGTTGCAGTGACAGATATTTAGTGATTTATGTCAGGAGTGCAAAATAATAAATCAGATATGCCACATTTTGAATAGAAATTCACCTCTCAGTCATATTCAGTCACGCCAAGAGCGGTTTATTTGTGTTCACATAGACTCACTGAACAGCGTCAATAAGGATTTACAGACCAAAGATGCATATCTGCGAGATATATGGATATATTTACTGATGTTTACTTCATATTTCTTCAGACAGAATCGCATTTCTATTAATTTTCCACGGATTTACGCGATCAGATGATAAACAGCCTCTCCCAGCGATCTGTGTATGTGTTTGCTGTGCCGGCAGCTCGTGCGGTGTGTGACTCAGACTCTGATTGGGCCTTCCCAAAAGTCAATCTGAGAGTGTAATATCTGGACACCGCCCATCGTGTCACATGCTTCCTGCACACTTCCTGGTAGTTATCTGGCCAAAACAACACTGAAAAACCTCTGTACACACAAAATATCCGAACAATAAACCCGACATTCGATAGTAAAGCTTGGTATGAGAATTTCTTGAGATCTGGGGCGCTTTTATAAAAAAAAAATCGAAAATGTACATCGAAATGCTAACTTGTGCAGCGATGAAAAAGGCTACAAATAACATATTTTACAACAGTAAACGACCAAATTCCACCCCTGATCGCTAAAGGAAATTATTATAAACACTCGATCGGGGTTTAAAGTGAGTTTTAGTAAAAGTGTACTAATAATTTCATAAATTGTCAGATGTAGCTTGATGCTAACGTATAGCACCAATGCTACTAATAGCAGGTGCTTTTCTTCTTCATAATGCATTTTGTCTCAAGAATTCACGTGAAGGTCGTAAGAAAATGTTTTGTTGTATTTTTATAGTAAGACTTTGAAAAATAAGGGCTAAATGCAAACAGAGACTGAAGTGAGATTGCTGCTTTGTGTCTTTGTAAAGCCTGAAAACCACAATCAAGGCTAATAAAGGTGGAATAAAAACAAAAGAATAATGATAAAAGAATAATGCGGATAATGTGTCATACCATGGGAGGTGTGAAAGACTCGCTTTGGTGACAACAATGGAATAACAGATAGGGATTAATCGGCAGTTTTCACAGCCAAACACACAAAATACACTGAGAGTTTACATGTGAGATCTCACAGAGATGACAAGGGCCATAAATCAATCTGATTAGCCTTCTAAAAACACACATGAAATGGCTCTTAGAAAATATTTCATAAAATTCACCGTTTACAGATTCGATTATGAAATTTTTTATGAAGGTTTGGAAGACTTGTGGCCTTAGCTACACTGTGTTTTCAAACTCATATCCTACATCAACAATTTTTAAATACATTTAAAACATATGTTTTTTATTTTTTTTTTTGTTTTTATGTTTGAGCTTATATATCTCTATTATCATAACAGTCTGAGTGATTCTGATTCCTGAACAGTAAACTTTAAAGTGTCAGCTTTGTGAACAAAGTTTGATTATATATCTAGTCAGAAAGAATCATGAGCAGAAACCTTTTTATTTTGGGTATGTAATTTGGTCTCCATGCCAAAAAAGGGGTTACTAGTAAGGGTTAAAGTTCAAAATCAAACATTCACAAATAATATTTATAATAAAGAAAACAGTCCAATGGATGATAAAGAGAACAAACAGTTCACGGTAGGAAAACTAAGAAAACAGTTCCCTAACTACACCTGCTCTCAGAGTAAAGTTCTTACCTGGCTACCAAAAAATAAAAACAGGTGAGTCTTCCGACATCTGCTTCCCTCGCTCAGTTCTTACTAAATAAGCAAACGTGAACTAATAAATAAATACATACACCACCCGCAACTGAACAATAAGAAATATACTAAATATCAAAACACAACTTATATCGCTAAACCTAAGCTTAACATAAAACAACAAAACCGCTCCAAGAGGCATAAGAGACGCTGATGAATGGGAAGCGGAGAGAAGAGAGCACCGCCATTGCCGCCTCGGAGCCTTTATCCGTATCCCGATGGCGCCATAATTCTCACATAAGAAATCCTCCCACAACGCCACCCTACGGACTCAGAAATAATAAATCACACAGATACACATAACAGGTGACATGATCAATCAATTTGTCTTCGGGTATTTGGATGATATCTTGATTTTCTCATCTTCTCCAATTACACACCCAGCATGTCAGGACGGTTCTCCAGCGTTGTTAGAGAATCAGTTGTTTGTCAAGCGGAGAAGTCGAATTCCACGCTGAGTCTGTTACGCTCTTGGCCACATTATTTCTACGGAGGGGATCGCCAGATCCCGCTAAGATTGAAGCTGCTGCCCAGTGGCCGGTTCCTGACTCCGGAAGGCTCTGCAGCGATTCCTGGTTTGCCAACTTCTACCGGCGATTCATCAGAAATTTTGGTCAGATTGCTGCACCCCACAGCCCTAACTTCAACTAAGGTGTCCTTCAGATGGAATCGAGAAGCAGGTAGCCTTTGACATTTTAAAGTCCCGCTTTTGTCTCTGCACCTGTTCTGTTGGTTCCAGATCCTGAGGCCCAGTTCATTGTTGAGGTTGATGCTTCGGACGCCGGGTTGGCGAGTTCTATCTCAGCTGCCCTCCACGCATGGGAAGCTCCACCCTTGTGCATTCTTCTCTCGCGCTCAGCCCTGCAGAACGAATCATGACATCGGCAATAGAGAACTGTTGGCGTACTGATTGGCTTTGGGTGAGTGGCGCACTGGTTGGAGGGGTCAGTGCAGCCCTTCTTGGTCTGGACGGATCACAAGAACCTGAATACATCCGCTTCAGCCAAGAGGCTGAGCTCAGGCCAGTCTGGGCACTCTTCTTTGCCAGGTTCAACTTCACCCCTCGCACGCCGGGATCTAAGAACACCAAACCCGATGCCCCTCTCGCCTGTTCGTGCTCCAGGGGAGGTTGCGGCCAGGCCATCCTTCCTGAGGGGTGGTGGTGGGGTCAGCTCTTTCAGGGGTATCGAGCAGCGAGCTGAGGAGGCCCGGGTCCGAGGGGTGCAAGTGCCTAGGGAGTGTCCGGGCTGGGCAGGTTGCCGCGTGCCTGGCCGCTGCACTCCTGAGGTCCTGAGTGGCTCACTCCATCCAGGTTAGTCTGCCATCCAGGGATTCCTCGGAGGACTTGTCTCGCCATCCGACAGTTGCTCTGTGTGGCCTACTATGGCCAGATGTTAGCAGTTTCATCTGGCCTGCCCCACATGTGCCCAAATAGCCGTGGTCAGTGCCTCCTGATGGTCTGCTAAACCCTCTCCTATCCCTTCCGCCTTGGTCACACATTGCCCTGATTTCGCCCCTCAGGGCTTCCTCCGACGAAGCGGTACCTGTTGCCTCTCACAGTGGTGGATCGCTTTCCAAAGCGTGTCACTTATCCCCTGCCAAGCTGCCCTCCGCCTGAGTACCTCATAACATCGCTTCCGGTCACAGGTGCCAGGTATGTCCCCTTTGAGTGTTATGTTGGTTAAACCCACCTCTGTTCCCCTACAGGAACCTCGACCGAGCTCCATCCGCCTGGCTTGCCAGCTGCAGTCCACCTGAGAAGTCAGGAGGATTCTGGTCCAAGCCTCTGGCGAACCAAGACCAGCAGCTGATCGCTAGGTCCCTCTCCTCCTGCCTAGTGTGTGTGGTCAGCTGGGTTTGGCTTTCACCAAGGATCTGCCTCCGGGCCTTCCTAAGCTGGCACCAGATTCATTGGGCCATTCCAGCATCACCAAGGTGGTTAGTCCCGGTGGCATCAGGTCAAGCTCCCTCCCACTTTGGTCGGGTTCATCCGGTGTTTCATGTTTCCAGGGTCAAGCCGGTGTTCTCTTCCCCTTAATCCTGCTTGTAGTCGGCCCACCCCCCCCGCCTTGTGGATGGATCTCCCTACCATAATGGTTAAGAGATTACCTGATGAGCGGCCAGCGCAGGGGTTTCAGTATCTTGTGGACTGGGAGGGTATGGTCCAGAGGAGAGGTGCTGGGTGCCGCCCCGGACATTCTGGACCACTCGCTGATTGAGGACTTCCGCGATCGAGGTAGGCTCCTTCCTAGAGCGCCAGGTGACGCCCTGGGAGGGGTACTGTTGGGTCTCGGGCTAATCACCCTGCCTTTGTGTGTGTTTGGGTCTCTTGTCAGCTCACCGCGTCTACCTGTTTGAGTTTTCCCGCCTCCTTGTTTCAGTGTTGTGAACCCCACTACTCACCACCTGTTTTCTATGTTCTTCTAATTTTTCCCCTTATCAGTCCCCTGTTTTCTGTCTATTGTCAGACTGTTGTTACTCGATCAATAGCTCCGATCTTCTAGCTATTCTTGGCACTCACCTTTGTCGTGTCTTGTCCTCAGGCTCCAGTGTGTTTAGCTGTTTCTCTGCCCCTGTTCCCCAGCGCAGAGCTCTTGAAGCTTCAGTGTCATCCTCCGGTCTCAGTGGTCATCAAATAGCTGTGGAACGTTACTCATCGGTTTGATTCATCTGCTTGACTATTCTTCCAGTCACCACGAGTAATCCTGTGAACGGACTCATCTGATCTGCCTCCTCTGCTTTAAATAAAGCCTTGGTAAACCCAAGATCTGAATCCTGCCCATTTTCTCCTGACAGTAATAACTTGATCCAAGATATAAAACTCGCAAAACAAAATATCTGAAGAGTGTGAAATAAGTAATCCCACTCCACCTTGTCAAATGCCTTTTCTGCATCAACTGAAATCAAAACTTCAGGTACAGATGAAGGCATGGGATGATAGAGAATGTTGAATAACCGCTGACATTAAAGAATAAGAGTCTGTTTTAATAAAGCCAGTTTGGTCAGTGGAAATTATACTAGGAAGAATTGTTTCTAATCCCAACGCAAGAATTTTGGCTACAATTTTACATCAACATTTTTAAAAAGAGATATTGGCGATATGAACTACACATAAGGGATCTTTGTCCTTTTCAGAATTAAAGAAATTGAGGCTTCTCAGAGAGTTTGGGAAGACAAGCTAATTCAAATGAGTCATTGTAAATATTTAACAAAGGGGAGCTAATTGACAAAAATAAATTCTTTAAAAAGTATTTTTATAAAAGAAATAGGGCTGCCAGAAACTGCACAGAATCAGTATTGTGATGAGAAATCTTTAAAAAATTATTAAAGTCCACAGAGGTTTGTTCGAAGAATACAATAACCAATAAAATTCTAAAATTGAATTATTGATTTCATAATGATCTGACAGTTGGTATTGTGTACTTTAATAGCTGGAATGATATGGGAAGCAGAGGATTTTCTAAGCTGGTGGGCAAGAATTTTTGCCTTTTCTCCATATTCATAATAGGTATGCCTTGATTTAATTAGCATCTCCTCAGTTGTGACCTGTAGAAAAGGTATCAAAATCAGTTTTAAGAGAAGATATTTTTTAAGTTAATTGGGTGAAGGAATGTTTACATATTGTCTTTCTAATTGGGAGATACAATCTGTCAGATCAGCCAAAGATCTTCTCTGTTTTCTTTTCAAATAATATATAAGATTTAATAATTCAGTACAATGCTGAACCCATGACAAGAGTTTGTTGTCAATTAAAAAATAATCAATGCAAGAAAAAGACTGATGGAAGTGGGAAAAAAGAAATAGCCACACATAGATGAGTTCAGGAATTGACAAACAGCATAATCATTAAGAAAATAATGACTTTGAGGTGGTTGCTCCTCTTTGAGACACTCTGTCAAGTTTAGGATTTAGACAAAGATTGAAATCTCCTCCAATTATCAAATAATTTGAATGCAAATTTGGTAAAACTGAAAGGAACAATTTATCATCATCAAAGTTAGGTGCATAGACATTTGCCAATACCACAGGAGTGCTAAAAGTAGCCCAGATACTATGATGTATCTACCATTACGGTCAGCCTGGACATCTGAGGGATTAAAATAAATATCTTTATGAATAAGGATAGCAACTCCCTTGCTCTACTAGAAAATAAGGAGTGAAAAGATTCTGAGACCAATCAGACATTAAGATGTTTTTGCTGCAAAAATACTATTTTAGCTTGTACGATATATACATTTTGTTAAGCTTGGAAGGACAACCAAGACCCTTACATTCCAGCTTACAGCTAATTAATGACCCTGCTTATAGATAAACAGGGAGAGAAAACTGATGTAGATATATACATTTATACAGAGATGATGAAAATTGACAAAAATATTTTTGGATTGTATAGTGCATTGTATAGTATATAACCACAACATGAGGAAGAGAAGAGAGAAGGAAAAGAAGAATAAAATAAAACAAAAAAAATTCTGTAAAACCGACAAACCTGTAACCCCACCCACTTCAACACCTCCATCCATCCATCCATCCATCCATCCATCCATCCATCCATCCATCATCTTCCGCTTAATCGGGCGGGTCACCTATTCTAAGGGAGCCCAGCCACCCGACGGAGAAAGCTCATTTCGCGCCTGTATCCGGGATCTTGTCCTTTCGGTCATGACCACAGCTCATGACCATAGTGAGAGTAGGAACGTAGATTGACGTAAATCGAGAGCTTTGCCTTACAGCTCAGCTCCTTCTTCACCACGACAGACCGTACAGCGACGCATACTGCAGAAGCTGCACCATCCGTCTGTCAATCTCACGCTCCATCCTTCCCTCACTCGTGAACAAGACCCCAAGATACCTGAACTCCTCCACTTGAGGCAGGAACTCTCCACCAACCTGAAGTGGGCAATCCACCCTTTCCACTGAGAACCATGGCCTCGGACTTGGAGGTGCTGATTCTCATCCCAACCGCTCACACTCGCTGCAAACCGTCCCAGTGCACGCTGAAGGTCCTGGTCTGAGGAGGCCAACACGACAACATCATCTGCAAAAGCAGCACAAATTGCATGGTCCCCAAACCGGACACTCTCTGGCCTTGGCTGCGCTAGAAATTCTGTCCATAAAAATTATGAACAGAACCGGTGACAAGGGCAGCCCTGCCGAGTCCAACATGCACTGGGAACAGGTCTGACTTACTGCCGGCAATGTGAACCAAGCTCTTGCTCGTCAGTATAGGGACCGAACAGCCTAAGCAGGGGGCGCCGACCCCATACTCCCAGAGCACCCTCCACAGGATGTCCGAGGAACACGGTCGAATGCCTTCTCCAAATCCACAAAACACATGTGGACTGGTTGGGCAAACTCCCATGAACCCTCCAGCACCCTGGAAAGGGTATAGAGCTGGTCCAGTGTTCCATGACAGGGACTAAAACCACACTGTTCCTCCTGAATCTGAGGTTCCACTATCGGCCGAATTCTCCTCTCCAGTACCTGGCATCAACACCTCCCTGAACCAGGTGTATACAAAAAAAAAAAAACATAAAGCACGAAAACACAGACTACCTACTTCGCGTCCTAGGATACGCTAGCAAGAACTAAACTAAGCACATCATCAGGTGAACAAACATAAATTAAGTACACAGACCACAGCGTAAGTATCTATCCAGTCAATAGTTAAATAATAAACGTAATAAATAATAATAATAATAATAATGTAATCTTGTCGGATCATCACAAAGATAATGTACCTTAGCAGATAATAGAATGAACAATGTTTCTCAAAAGACGGCAATAAAAACAAAGTGTTCCCAGTTACGGTGAAATTTATTTTTCGCTTATGCTCAATTGTCTGAGTGTTTTTACATACTCCATCGCTTCTGTGAATCCGGAAAAGCGGTCAGTTTTACCTGTCAGAGTGATTTGAAATCAGACAGGAGGACGTAAAGCTGAATCAAGCACCTTGAACATTGGGCAGACATTTGTGCACTTCACCGAACAACGCTTTCTTGGCCTCGCTTGCTGAAAGATCTGGTAAGAGAAAGACGGTTTACCCTCATAGGTCAGTTTTATATTTTGACATGCCCTTTGAGAATCTTTCACAATGTGGTAGAAGTGAACTGTGATAATGAAGGGCCTGGGTAGTTGACCGGTTTTGGCTTTGGCTGGAGTGACCTATGAGCTCGATCGAACAGCCGCTTCTCTCAAGTTCATCAGGTCACATAGAAGGTTCGAGACGAATTCCGTCGGACAATTACCCTCTTCTCCCTTCTGATTCCGCTCAGTCTGATGTTATTTCTCCTTGATCTGCTTTCGAGATCCCTACACATGAGAGACTAAGCATTAACTTTGGTCTTCAGTTTGGCCACGGTAGTTTCGAGATGCAGAGTCTCACTTGTGGCCATTGCAGAGTCCTCGACAGATCACAGCCACTGCTCATGTAAGTTAAGATATTGCTTCATTGTGGCAACAGCTGAGTTCAACTCTTTTTTAACACCGCTGATGTCTGATTGTAGACCACTGATCTCTCTTTCGATCTTAAGACAAATGTCATTTTTATGGATTTGACATTGTTAGAATATTTCAGCTGAAAGTTTCTCCCCACTAGACTTGCTGAAGAATAAATAGTATATTCTTGCCTTCAAGATCACAAATATAATTTCTGGTTCAGGTTGGGCTATCTGAGCAGAGGAGAGCAGGCACCGGGACCAAAGTGTAAGGGAAACAGGTCAATTTAGCTCAAAGGGAATCATTTAAGATTTTAAAGGGAATTTGAACAGAATCATTAGCTCAGCGCTGTTCACGGAGAACGCTCGCGTCTCAGTGAACAGCCGCTTAACATCAAATCTGCGTGATACTAATATCCAAACTATAGTGAAAACACTATCACACTCAAGACAGTAACAAGATCGGCAGTTTAAACAGTTAACTCCTGTAAGCACAAAACACAAGATATTCTTTTCAATATGAATAAGGTTCATTATAAATCTAAGACATATAAACCAATCTAACACATAAACGCATCGACATCACAATTCAAACAAGTTGCAGGAAGGTCGAAGTTAGGGAAAGATGAGTTTAAGAGAATTGGAAAATGAATCCAAGTTTACAGTCAATATCGCTAAATTGCATAGACATGAACAACCATCAATCAAATCGATTTATCTCTGCATTGAAGTTCCTCAATGTGACTAAAATTATATTAGATACACCAGCACAACAAAATATCTGGGGATACGCTTCTTAGTTTCCGTGAAAGTGGACTCCGCTGAAAAGGTATCCGCGTTCGCTGATTACTGGAAGTTCAGTAGGAAGGACGCCTTGGGAAGCCTGTGGTTGCTTGGTGGCTATTGAAGCAGAGTCGTAGCGCTGGTCGAGTTGAACAGGCATCCTGAAGGTCAGGTGTCGAGACCTGATCGTTACAAAACTTAACTCAGAACACCTAAACTTCAAACGAAAAGAAAAGAAATAAAGTTTGACGAGACTAGGTTGTGTTCCTTCTCATTGTGGATAGTAGAGAAGGCAGGCACGCTTGGAACCGGCTACCAAAGAACAATTGATGACTAACCGCATGGACTAGATGCTACAGCAAAGCTAGGTAGCAAAGCTCAGCTAAAAGTAAGTGAGCAGGTCATGACTAATAGCATGACTGATAGCCTGGAGCAAGGCTGGAACAAAAGCAGACATGGCTAACTAGCAGCATAGGGACTAAAAAGCGACAAAAGCTTTAAATTACATCATGTCCAAAGCATTTAACTTCCTTGTTGGCCACCCCTCAAATGCTTGCCTTGACCAACTCAGATATGGTCTTGAGTCTGGGGTATCATAAATCATTTGTTTATCTTAACAAGCATGTGGTTCTTGCCTCACAGGGTCTAATTTTGACATGATTCCTATAACACGCATTATGATGATTTTACAAATAAATGATTGTCAGTGGACAATATCAAGTAAGACAATTCAATTATTCAATACTAGACATGACTATGTATCCTATAGTTATAAAAAGACATACACAATAAGTGATTATACATGATAGTCAAATGTGTGGTTACACATAAATGAATATGGAGTTAAGCAAATGGAACATTCATTTATAAGTCTTTTGAGTTCATTCATGGTCCATACATAATGTATAAAAGCATTTCATTGCCATTCTCGGAAAGGGACTTTTCTGGAAGACAGGTTTAAAGCCCTTCCTTAGAATTTCAGTCTGGTTTCACTGGTTGGGAAAGCAATGCAAGTATTTAACTTGATCTCCTGGTTTATATAGTGATGTCCAGCTAGCATTCCAATCATCGTAAACAATTTGACAATCTCTTCTTGAATTAAAATTGTCATAATTGTATATTGGTGTTAATGTTGAAAGCGTTGTGTGAACAAGTTGGTTGGTTGGTTATCTTGCTTGGTTCTTGTGGCACTAGAACTGATTTATGACTTCCTGAGGAGTTCGGCTCGCTTCAATGCACACAGCTCTGATAGACCTTTGATTTGTCTGATTCGACCATTTCTGCTACATATATCCCCTTTCGATGCAGGTGTTTAGGTGAAGACATCGCCGACGCTGGAGAAACAAAGGCAGAAGAAGCAGACAAACACAGCAAACAGCAAGACAACACCTCCATGACAGTTACTGTACTGGTGCAGGCATCAGGTTATTTAGGTACACGGGTTAGTTCAATTAGTCAATGTAGTTTAGCACATTGAGGATAGTTTAGATCGCCTTGGAAATTGTTTTATTTTGATTCATCAATCAAATTTGTGGTTAACTTTGTTTGGTTCTTCTAGGTTGTCTTACTTTACATGTTTACCATTAGTTTTCTAGTAATTTCATTTTCAATTCAATGAATTGACCTATCATGCATGGAGCTCTCTGGCTTCCATTCAGTTTAGAGGGCTGGCTGATATTAGGTGTTGCAGTCAATCCCAATATCAGACCTTCACCCCTAGAGGGTGTCTAGGCATTTCACCTACTCAGGAAAGAGGGGAAGGAGAAGGATAGGTAGAAGAAGAACAAAAAAAAACAAGGCTGCTGGGTTTTCCCTAGCATGGGTTACAACTACTATTGAGCTAGGGATGTCAGGTGCAGCTAGTGTGTCATGAACCTTAACTTAGTGTCAGGTGTTCACCCATTGTGAGGATGGCTGCACGCTTTTCATGGGGTATGTGTAACTTTGTTACACTAAAGTTGGATATTCTACCTGTGGAAGAATATGTTTGTCGACTGTGTTATCAGTAGATGTGTTTACCTCTGGGTGTAGGTAATGTGTGTAGTTACTGGTGTAGTGCATGTGGGTCAGATCTGTTCAAGTCTGTGTTGTCTCCCTTTTCTAGCATGTCACTGAAGACTGGCTCTCTGCATCCCTTGGCTTGGATGAGGGCTGGTCCATGGTCTAATGAGGGGTCAGTCCAGCAAGGCAGGAAGTTCTTTGCAGACAGTCGGAGGCAGTTTGGCATGGCTGTGTGAAGCTGGGTTGCAAACCTTGTCTCCTATGTTGCATTCTTCTTGTGATGCCTTCTGGCTGTAGCAGACTTTCTGACCTTCTGCGCTCTGGTGGTTGCTGTTGCACAGACAGGGAGTTTGGTACCTGAGTTGGAGTTAATTTGACAGTTTGTTAGTGACTGTGTTAGGTGTCTGAGGTGATGTCCTTAGTACCTCAGATTTTTCATCAACAGTTGGCGTCTAAAGACTTGTTCATTCTGGTTGTTGTTGAACAGGTGCTTGTCATCTCTGATGTGGTGCACCAGGTGATCACCGGCCTTCCGCTCTGTCGCTGGTCATAGCGAGCACAACTCAACTTTGGCGGTCATATGCATGTAAATTGTCTTGAAGGAACTCTCTTAGTTGTTCCATGACTTGTTCCGGGTCTTCTAATGGTAAGCTGTTATGTTCTTGTGCATACTCAGCACTGTGCATGTCTGAGTGGCTTGAGGTGGGTTTTGTTGTCGCTACCCACACGAAGTTGCTCTTGGATGAGTCAGGTGATTACCTTTGGATATCTGGTAAGGTTTCCAGATGTTATCCTTTGGTTTCTTGAGAAGCTGGCAGGTCCCATGGATTTTTCCAGCAGTTGGGCTGAAAGCGGTCGTGATAGGGCTGCCACGTCTCTGTGCTCTTGATGGAAGACTCTGTGTTGTGATGCCACTGGGTGTCGCCCAGTGCAAGGCTTGAGTCTTTGTTGACAGAGTTCAAGAGTGTGGATGTTTTGTTACCTTCTTTGAGGCCAACTTCTCTTGTTATAGGCCTCTCGTGTTAGGTCACAACTGTTGGATGGTCATGGAGTTCGACAGGCCATGACACCTAGATGGTGACTGACTCCAGGGTGCAGATTCTTTAGGAAGAGGGTTTTGAAGTTCACATCCCTTCAAGGTTAGAGTTGTTGTTGCACCAAAGTAGGATTGTCTGGAGTCAGTTGTAGTAAGCTTGTGGAGTCTCTTGACACTTGTTTGGTTTCCAAGGCAGTTAACAGTCCATGTTCGACTCTGGGTCTGTAAACTCTTTAATCAGGACCTCACTAAGTCGCTGGTAGTTTGACTTGGTTTGACTGGCTGTCGATCTAGAAAGTTTGCACTGGACTGGACGTGGCTCTAAGGAGGTATAACCAGTCTCTGTCAGTCACATGAGGTCTCACTTCCAGATGGAATTGAGCATCTCGCAGGTAAGCTTGGATGTCGGGGCTCTCGTGGAGTTCGGGTTGAACCTGCTGATGTTTTAGACAGCTTGTTGAGGTCTTTGATGGTCATCCCGTGCAGCTTCAAGGCCTTGGACGGAGGTTTTCGCTGGCAGGAAAGGGTTTTGTGGCAAGGCAGGTGAGGTTTTGGTGTGGCCCTTCGCCTCTCACATATGCCGTTCTTGGATCGGGACTCTGCTCTGCTCAGCAGTGATGAGGCTAAGAGATGTTTCTCTTTTTGGCTCTAGTTTGTGCTTGTAAGCATTTTGGAGTTCTTTTCTGACCATGTAGAGCTCATCGCTGGTATCATCTAGTTGTTGGGTCAGATTGTCCATTTCAGTTCTGTACCTTCAAGGTGGTCTTTCAAAGCACTGATTTCAGAATTCTTGTTTCTGATGTCTATCTTGGTTTCTCTCAGTAGCTGTTCGCATACTGGAGTCTGTTTACCAGGTCTTTCTGAGCAGCCGTGCATGTTGCTGGTCGAGCTGAGCTGCTGCCATTGCTGCTTGGAGCTTCTTAACTTGTTCAGTTGTTTCCTGCTCCTCCTCGCTGGGTGCTTTGAGTTGATTTTGAACTTTCACTTCCAGCTTGTCATGGCACGCTGAGCACGGTCAGCTCCTCTTGAAGGTGGGTGATGTGCTTGTCAGCTCAGTTTCAGCTGGGTGGTGAAGGCATAGCTTAGTGAGCCTGTGATCTTGACTCAGCTCCTCGTGGTTGTTGTTCTGGCTTGAATCTTGTGTCAGGAATCTTCTCAGGATTAGGATTATTATTAAAAATAATAACAGTTCAAATGTCTTTGGAGTGAGGCTGTCTGTTAGCCCTCAGCCAAATGTTCACATCTTCCCCATGGGCAATGGGTCTGCAGTTCATGCATGTTGGCACGCTGGGGAGAGAGAGAGACTGACACAGATCTGTGTGGAGTAAAAGCCTATGTGTGGTGGGACAACTAAGTGCTTGTATCAGTGATTGTGAACCACTAGTGAAAGGTGGTGATGACGTGTTGGTCTCAGGGTGTCTAAGTAGACTACAGATGCAAAGACTTTGTCACTCTTATGAGGAAGAGGAAAAGAGAGACAGAGGTGAAAAACAATTTCAAATGACAAGCAAAATTTCTGTTTTTCAAATGAGGAAAATTATTTTTTCCAATTAAATGTTATCAAAAACGAAACAATATTATTATATTTTGCTTTGGACAAAAGAATACAATAATAATTCTGATATCTCTTTCTTAGTCTGACAGGATTGACACCGCATTACCTTTCAGTTGGACCGTCACCAGGGAGTCAAGGCTAACAGTTGCTCAACACGCATCTCTATTAAATTGATCTCAACGCTGGATGAGATGCTAAAACTTGATTAGCTTCCAAATGTAGGGAGGTTATGAAGAACAAATGAGAGGATGATTACAATCAAATTCATAAGGATGATTTGTCGCCTTTGGCAACGCATTGTGTATTTACTTCACTTAGAATTGATTGATGGTTCTTACATGTCCTACAAATGTAAAAAAGAGAAGAGGAAAGTAAAGGAGAGAGAGGACGGAGATGGTAAGTCTCAGAGGGTTATCTCAACTACAAGGAGAGCAGTGTTAGTTGCTGCACAACTAATCAAACAAAATAAACTTTAAGTGAAAGAGGGTTGTCTTTCTAATTTATTTGAACTCAGTAGTGAGGGATAACAATGTCTCCTTTAGGGCTCAGGTTTGTCGCTCCCAGGCTAGGGATACACAAAAGTAAAGAAATGGTAAGAAAAGTAAAATTAAAAAAAATTTATAAATGGGCAAAATATGCAAACATGAAATTAAAAAGAGGAAATCAAACGTAAAACAATAGTGGTTAAGTGTATAACCAAAACAGGAAGAGGGGTAAAACGATTCAAATAAGTAAAGGTCTGAATAGCATATATTCAGATTGGTAATAAATAAATTAGAAGAATAAGTTTACTTAACTCCAAAGTTCAAGGCTTATTCATTCCTAAATTAATTAGACCCAAAAGAGAATACTAGAAATAAAATTTGAAATGATCTGAGAGGGAAATTTTAAATGATTCAAAATAAATTTAATGTTTCAATTAAATTTCAATTTGACAATTAATAATTAGGAGTCAGTATTCCTTTCTAGTAAAATGAAAATAAGTGGTCTAGTGAGAAAAGAGAGCTGATAAAAAGAAGGACTAACAAGTGTTAGTTAAGATGTTTAAAATGGTTAAATCACGCTGCGCTGCTCCAAACACACATTATTCTACCACTGGATGGTAATGCTAACGCTAACCTTTGAGGCTAGTGGCTTTAGTATAGACTTCAACTGTAAATGCAATGGTTTCAGTAGCTTAGTAAACCGCTGGAGTTTGTGCGCACGCATGCACAGTTCAGAGTTGTCTCGAAGTACGCTTGAGGTTTCCTGGTCACGGTCGCCACTATGGCAAACCAAAACACATTCTAGTGGATTAGCACATGAATCGCTGCATTGTTGCAAATACAGTTAAGCATGTTACATGAAATGTCGGCTCATTTCAACACTGTACAAATAACAACACGCCTTTCAGTTGGTTTTCATGTGGCACTTAAACTCTCAGTTTGTATAGAGTTAAATTTATCTCTAATTCAAATAGCAGCTCCTGCTGTAGTTATTATATCAATCTCAGCATTTGATTCTCCTGCTAGTTTTTCTGGACACAAACATAAAAGTTTTCCTTCTGTTGGTACACAGTTAAAATTTACTTGATCAAGCTTTTAAAACACTCCCATTCAAATTACTCTCGGACACACGCAGTGTTACTGAGATTGCATTCACTTTGTGAACGGATCAAATGGACAAATATTATTCTCTAATGTTTAACTTTAACTTAGGAGTCAAATATCAAATTTGATTCGCAGTGGAACACGACTGGCAATCAAACTATATGAAATATGAATACTGGGGCTTTGATAAATAGATTGAGGAACGCTCAAACACTATTCTTTATTCACCGATTTATATCCCTTTTGAACAGTTTAGCTCGCTCAGCAAACGGTGACTGAGATAGCGCTTGAGACACTGGAACACGAGTGAAATCAAATCAGCTATAAAACAAGGCATTACACAAAATGAGGAACACGCTCAATTTCTACCTATTGTACGCATCTCAGATGTTTACTTTAAGTTCACTTACTGCTGTTAACATTGAAGAGACGGACTTGAGTTAAAAGTCTCCTCTAGCTACTTCTCATTCAAGCTGGAGGTGCGCATGCTACGCCACTGCCACACAAACACACACACATACTCAGGTCTCGCAAGCTTCTCCTCTTTCATTCCTTTAGCAAAATCAAAGATTAAATAACTTGGTTTATGCTCACAATTTAGATTAAACTGCCCAGACTTTTCTCCACCATTATAATGTAAGGGAAACAGGTCAATTTAGCTCAAAGGGAATCATTTAAGATTTTAAAGGGAATTTGAACAGAATCACTGTTTCACGGCTTGTTCACGGAGACGCCTGCGGTTCAGTGAACGCAGCCGCTTAACATCAAATCGCGCTGGATACTAATATCCAAACTATAGTGAAAACACTAATAATTAAGCTACAGTAACAAGATCGGCAGTTTAAGACATTAACTTGTAAGCACAAAACACAAGATACTTCTCTTTCAATATGAATAAGGCTTTATTAGATAAATCTAAGACATATAAACTCAATCTAACACATAAACGAGCTGACACATCAATTCCACACAAGTTGCAGGAAGGTCAAAGTTAGGAAAGATGAGTTTAAGAGAATGGAAATATGGAATCCCTTAGGTTTACAGCAATACGTTAAATTGCATAGACATGAAACAACCATCAATCACGTAATTAGCCCTTGCATTGAGTTCCTCAATGTGACTAAAATTATATTAGATACACCAGCACAACAAATATCTGGGGATACGCTCCTTAGTTTCCTGTGAAAGGGACCCCGCTGAAAGGGGTATTCCGTGTCGCTGATTGGCTGGAAGTTCAGTAGTGAAGTGACGCCTTGGGAAGCCCGTGGTTGTTGGGCTATTGGAAGTGCGAGTCGTAGCGCTTGGTCGAGTTGAACGGCATCCGAGGTCAGGGCCTGGAGACTCGACGCTACAAAACTTAACTCAGAACACCTAAACTTCAAACGGAAAAGCAAAAGAAATAAAGTTTGACGAGACTAGGTTGGTTCCTTCCATTGGAATAGTAGCAGCAGGCAGGCACGCTGGAACCAGCTATCAAAGAACAATGATGACTAACCGCATGGCTAGATGCTACAAGCTAAAGCTAGGTAGCAAAGCTACAAGCTTAAAGCTAAGAGCAGGCATGACTAATAGCATGACTGATAGCCCGAAGAAGGCTGGAACTAAAAGCAGACATGGCTAATAGCAGCAGCTAGGGACTCAAAAAGCAGACTAAAGCTGTAAATTACATCGGGTCCAAAGCTATTTAACTTCCTTGTTGCACCCTCAAATGTTGCCTCTGACCAATCAGATATGGTCTTGAGTCTGGGGTATTATAAATCATTTGTTTATCTTACCAAGCATGTGGTTCTTGCTCTCACAGGGTCTAATGTGTGGGTTACACATAAAATGAATATGGAGTTAAGCAATGGAACATTCATTTACAAGTCTTTTGAGTTCATTCTGGTCCATACATAATGTATAAAGAGTTTCTTTGCCATTCTCTGGCAAAGGGACTTTTCTTGAAGAAAAGGTTTAAAGCCCTTCCCTTAGGAATTTCAGTCTGGTTTCACTGTATGGAAGTCAATGCAAGTATTTAACTTGATCTCCTGGTTTAATGTGATGTCCAGCTGCTAGATTCCAATCAACATAAATTTGACAATCTCTTCTTCGAATTAAAATTGTCAATAATTGTTATATTGGTGTAATGTTGAAAGCTGTTGTGTGAACAAGTTGGTTGGTTGGTTATCTTGCTTGGTTCTTGTGGCACTAGAACTGATTTATGACTTCCTGAGGAGTTCGCCTCGCTTCAATGCACACAGCTCTGATAGACTCTTTGATTTGTCTGATTCGACTCATTTCTGCTACAAAAGTATGAGACACTGCAGTGGTGCAGTTAATTCTTGTCACGGTTCATGAATGCACCGCTCCTGCTTGTCTCATGTTATGTCATGTTGATTGTTTCATGTGGGTGTTACTGCTGATCATCTGATCAGCGCAGCTGCAGCTCATTCCACCAGCCTACTTAATGCCCTGTCTTTCATCTCTTATTTGTCAGATCGTTGTTTGAGGTCCTCCGTGCTTCATGTCTGTTCTTCCTCCTGTTCAACTGCTTCGTCTTGTTCCTGTTCGGTCAACCAGTGGATTTCCAGTCATCCTCAGGATCTATCACCCTCACCACCTCCACCAGCGCACTCAAACACCTACTCACCTGTCTGTGCTGTCGCCAAGGTCCCTGCATCACCCACCATCATTTCCTCATCATTACTCATCTTTAATAAACATTCAGTACTTGCATTTGCCTCCTGTCCTTCATCTAAACATTACAGAACGATCTGACCACTATGGAGGCAGCGAAACCAATCATCTGCCCTGGAAGAATTTCTCAGCCAGTGCTCGTGAGGATGGACTCCTAGGAGAGAAATCTTAACCACACTGGTCACGCGGTTCAGGCTTTGGTGGCAGGTGTCCGAGCTCACCCAACAACTACAGCTGCTATGAGTTCCCATTGCCGCCACACGCCCATTCCTCCCACACCACTGGAAGCCCCTCCCAGACGGAACCATGTCTCCCCATTCCGAGTCCTACTGGGTGAGCCTAACTTTTGTAGAGCTTTTGTCCTGACCCTGCTCACAGGGAGGGCGCATTATGGGGAACGGCGTGTGGGAGAACCAAGATCCATGCTGCCTGCTCCAGACACTCTCCGAAATGAGTGGGTCTTTGATCGGGCCATCGCCGGGAGGGAGGCTGAGTTACGCAGGGTCAAAGATCCGCTCGGACTATTCAATCACCTTTATTTATATAGTGCTTTAAACAAAATACATTAGCGTCAAAGCACTGAACAACATTCATTTGAAAACAGTGTCTCAATAATGCAAAATGATAGTTAAAGGCAGTTTATCATTGAATTCAATTATGTCATCTCTGTTCAGTTTTAATAGTGTCTGTGCAATTATTTGCAATCAAGTCAACGATATCGCTGTAGATGAAGTGACCCCAACTAAGCAAGCCAGAGGCACAGCGCAAGGAACCAAACTCATGGGCTCATATTCCATCGAAGTTCCGACTCTGGCGGTGGAGTGTCATTGGAACAGGGGCGCAGTGGGACATGTTCTTGCATGGGCTGGCTGACCGCGCCAGAAGGAAACCTCCCTGGATCTCCCTACTTCACTCGATGGGCTCATCAAACTAGCGTTGTCCTCTGTCACCCCTGGCTCCTTCTTCACAACCCCAAGATAGACTGGCAATTCAATTCCATTCCTCCACCTGAAGGAAGTGTTCAGTAAGTCTTGTGCTGCTTCTCTTTCTCCAAGATCGTCCCTATGACTTTGCCATAGAGATACTGTTAGGTAAGTCTCCGCCTAAAGGCAATTATATTCACTTTCTGTTCCAGAAAGGAGGCTATGGAGAAATATATTTCTGATTCTCTAGCTTTGAAGTTCTTCCTCTTCTCAGCGGGCGGAGTTCTTTTTGTCGGAAGAAAGCCGGATCGCTGCTACTTTGCATTGATTACCGGGACTGAACAACATCAGGTAAAGAATACTTGACAAAGAATGGAAGACCGCTTTAACACCCCTAGGGGCACTTAGAATACTTGGTCATGCCCTCTGGGCTCTCTCTCCAACTCCCCAGCGGTCTTCCAGGCATTGTCAACGACGCTGCGAGATATGATTGATCAATTCATATATGTCTACCTAGACGACATATTGATTTTTTCCTCTTCTCTCCAGGAACACATGCAGGACGCTCAACGAGTGCTTCAGAGATTACTAGAGAATGGGCTTTTGTCAAGGCAAAGAATTGCCAGTTTCATGCACAGTCGGTTCTGTTTCTTGAGTATATCGTGTCGCATTGAGGGAATACGCATGGATTCCTAGAAGGTTAAGGCTGTGGTAGAGTGGCCAAGTCCAGATTCCCGTAAGGCCCTACAGAGGTTTCTGGATTCGCCAACTTTACCGGCGCTTTTATGCAACTTCTGCCAACTAGCCACACCTCTGACCCTTGACCTCCCCAAAACTACGCTCAGGTGGTCAGACACAGCAGAGGCTGTGTTTGCCAAACTGGAGAGCTGCTTTGTTTCAGCCCCTATCCTGATCACCCCTGACCCATCACGCCAGTTTGTGGTGGAGGTCCACGGCCGGAGGTGGGGGTAGGAGAGGTGTTATCTCAACGTTGTCCCTTAGATGACAAGGTTCATCCATGCGCTTTTCTCTCATAGATTATCCCCGCAACGCAATTATGATATTGGTAACCAGAATTGTGGCAGTACTGGATTGACTGGTAGCATCGCCTGGTAAGAATCAGCCTTCTTGGGGTCTGGAATGGATTCTCTCATATGGTCCACGATGTTTGTAATGTTGTCTGAATTATCTGGAATATAGAAACAAGATGCTCTTAACATTTTACAAACTCCTCCCTGCTGTGAGGTCAAAAGGTCAAGGAAAAGTCTATTTTGAACAACTGCTTCTCTTATCTTCTTCAATTCTGCTGTAATTAAACCTAGAGCTGCAGTATCATTTTCCAATGGCAAACCTGCCAAGCTAAACCATTGATTTTGTTTAAAGCAACGGCAGTCCCTACTCCTGTCTGGTTGGTGCTACCTGTCTATCACAAGTAGCAATGTTTTTTAATGTTAGCACTGTAGTTCCTGTGGAGAGCAGTGCTGGGTAGCATCATCCACACTAGAGCTGTAATCGGCCTTAAAAGTTAGGCCGACAGGACCCGAGCCCACAGGTTTTGGCCCAAGCCCGACAAGTACATTTTGATTGACAGCTTTTAAAAGTCCGAACCCGCTTACGGTCCGACATTATTCACATGTGCACACACACACACAGCTCTTTTGCTTTTTGACAAGATTGAGTCATGTATAGATGTTTTAACATAATTTATTCATAACTAACGTAGACTACACAACTTGGAAGTTGGAATAAAGAAATAAAATAAGTCATCTGTGACATCTTAACAAATAGGCATAGGCTCATTTAGTCTATAAATAGACCAACGCACCAATAAAACGAGTCTTTTTAACAATGAAATAATTTTTTTTTTTTAAATTTAGATGGGTTTTGGCAATAATGAAATTAAGATAAAGGCTCCACCAGATTTGTTTCACCACTAGCAGCTGACATTTAATAAAAGAATAATGCCAACATTAGTAAATACTCAGTCCACATTTTGCATTTAAGAATCAATGAATATATAGTTATCATTTGAAAAATCTTTACTCACAGAGATTAGGCTAAGCCTACATGTTTTGTGGAGGAAAATGATTGAATCCACTGTTGATGACTTCAGCACATTCCTCGGTCACTGATGGTGCATCATTATTCACTCATTATTCTCATTATAAACATGGTCAAAACTTTTCCACACCTCAGACTTTGCTGGTGCAACCAAACGTAATTGCCAGAGGCAAGCCTCTGTTACACCTACTCAGCATCCATTTTCGAATCTTTCTCCATTTTCGCATCTTTCTCGCTAACCAAACACATCACATGACCGAGCGCAAGCCCGAGCCGCGTAAGATGATATCAATTAAGCCCGAACCTGACCGAACCTGACCGAACCCGTGGTCCCATCGGGTCCTCGGGTTCGCAAAGATCTTCAGCTCTAATCCAGCCAGTCTCCCTCATCTAAATGGTAATAGGCCATTCCTCCATAGGTCCAAATTGTACCTGGAGCTATCAAGATAAGAAAACGGACAACAAAAATTCTCAACATTCTTATTGTCATACTTAATAGTACAGTTATGATGGTATACAGAGGTTCGAGTCAGAGTTATGGCATTCTTACAATCTGACATTCCTACATAAAGTTTTCCTTGTTTGAACAGATACACACATCGGCAAGATGTGACTGTAGATGAAAAGTTGTTCCTTTGAAGGGCAGTCCTTCATATGAACAATTATAATCTTGCAGAGAAGACAACAATGCTCTGTTTGTTCTTAGATTATTTGTCATCTGCAGAATTTTAGACATCTGTGGTATATCGATCTATCTTTTCAAGACATACCATTTCTGAAGTTATTGGGTGTCTTCCATGCTGAGTGGAGCTGCATACAGATCCAACATTCTCCATCTATTTCTCCCTTCAGAACTCCTCTTTGTAATAATGCTAGTGCACATGCATAATTTCCTTCACACTTTGGCCTTAGCTGTCCTAAATTCCTTAACATTATCACTTAGCTCTGAACTCATAATAAATTCCATATCTTTGGTGGAGGCATCTTGGTAGGTCAATCAGATTAGGAGACAAATCAGAAAATACTTTTTCAATGATTTTTTCTTCTTCTGGTAATACAACCGTAATCTGAAATTTCTGCTCCTGATATAGACCATGCGAGTAATATCCTGTGTCAGAGTACTGGACCTTAGATTCATTAACCATGCATAACCCTTACTCCGACTGGCCATATCATTATTTCCTGTTCCTTCCTGTAACGAATGGTCAATGAGTTGGAGGAGGCAAGTCGAAGTTTAGAATATTTAATAAATGAATACAAACAATAAACACGAAGACAGGTGATACTGGGAATCTTGACGGGAATATCGAAGTCCAGGAAGAGGCAGAGCTCACAGGTGATCCAGGGTGCGATGGTGCGTGGCAGCAGGAGAGTGTGACACAGGAACTGCGGGGAAGAGCCGGAAGGTAAGTGATGAGATCTGGGGATGAGATGGAGTGGACAGGGTTCCAGGAAGACAGGACAATCCAACGCAGAGAATACAGACACAAGGAAAGCAGAATATGAGAACACGGAAATGACTAACAACGCTCTGACTAACACAAGACACTAGACAGGGCAATATATAGGAAGGGTAATGAGTGGCAGCTGGTGATAATGAACAATTAGCGAGACGCCACATGAAACAATCAGTGTTGACGCTAAACACACACACACCACCCACATAGTGCAAAACCCGAGATACCCGAGTACCCACCCCTCTAGGAATGCCTCCTGGAGTTCCCAGACGGCCTACCTCCTGATTGTATTCATCAATCAGGGAGTGATCCAGTATGTCCCTAGCAGGTACCCAACTCCTCTCCTCTGGACCGAACCTCCCAGTCCATCAAGTACTGGAATCCCTTTGCCCTCCATCTGGAGTCCAGAATACGATTAACCGAAAGTGGGCTCCCCATCTATGAGTCGCAGTGGTGGGGAAACCGGGGTAGGATTAATGTGAGAATAAAACACGGGTTTGATTTTGGACACATGGAAGGGGATGAATCCTCCTGTACACTGGAGGTAGTTTGAGGCGGACTATCACTGGACAATGATCTTGGTGACAGGAAATGGGACAATAAATTTGGGAGCTAATTTATTAGAAACGGAATGGAGCTGAATGTTGTTAGTAGAAATCCACACTTTTGACCCACAACGTATATATGGGAGACTTCACGTGGCAAAATAGTTATTCTATACCGTGATGTTGTTCAGCTCTTGGCAATCAATACAAGGTCGCAGGGAACCATCCTTCTTACCAACATAAAATAATCCTGCCCCACTGAAGAAGAGGAAGAGTGGATGAACCTCGATGCCAAAGAATCAGAAATGTATTTGTCCATGGCCCACCCTCTCAGGAACAGAAATAGAGTAAAGTTTGCCCTTAGGGGAGACTTACCTGGAACTAAATCTATGTCACAGTCATAGGGACGATGCGGGGAGAGAAGCAGCATGGGACTTACTGCTTCCTTCAGGTCCAGGTTCTCCGGGCACGCTTGACAAAACCATGGTCTCCTCCTGAAAGAAAGAGCAGACACAGCAGGACAAGCAGAAACCAGACAAGACTCATGACAACTTTCACTCCACAAGGTGACAGTGTTAGAACCCCAATCCACTCGTGGCTTTGCTTGACCAGCCAGGGATGACCTAATATGATGGGTGCTACAGGGGAGTCCATGAGGAGCAGGGATAGGGTTTTGGTGTGGTTGCCTGAGGTGAGCAGAGTTATGGATTCAGTGCTGTGGGTGCGTGCGGCAGTTCCTGGCCATTGAGTGCGCTGACATGGATCTGACGGGACAAGGGGAGGACAGGAAGGTTCATGTGACGTGCAAGGACAGTGTCAATTAAATTACCTTTGGCTCCAGAATCCAGAAGGGCGTGACAGGTGTCTGTCTTTCCCACTTGTGGTCTAATACAAACAACAGTCTCAAAATTGCTTCCAATAAGCTGAATTGATTACCAGTATTTACCTCACATATAATTTAAGTATCTTGTATGTTTTATATAACCTGTGGAATTATTTCTGTGTTTAACATTCATTACAGCCTATTCAAGGTTTTCTTACTCAGTTATAGGAACTAATCACCAGAAGTTGCCTCATACAGGTGTATTCTCTGTATTATGCATGCTTTATATTACTCAAGTTAATTTTGTGTGTTAAACACTTATCACTGCTAAATCCTTATTTACTTCCACAAACTATGGGAAGTATATGTGTTTTGGTACCTACTTGATGGGTAAATGATTTCTAGAATTTTGATATATAAAGTAGATTGTGTAGGATGCACCATTTTAAACAATTAAGTTTGCTTATTAAAGCATTTAAACTAAACTCTCAGGAGTTTGGACACACGCAATCACGTGGACATTACGCTAATTACATGCAAGAACCGAGAACGGCGTAGGTCCCGCCTAAGACAATATCTGATTGGACTGTCGCACTAAGAAGGACGGGTCAGATGGACACGCTTATAACCCAATGACAAGCAGCTATGCATTGCTTTTTGCCTAGCCTTTTGCCCTGCTGTTGCAGTGACTTGGGCTCTTGCCAATGTTTCGTGCTGACCTTTCCATCATCCAGCATGTACTCTTCAAACCACCAAGAGCTCACTCAAAACTCATCAACTCTTTCGAAGGTCCTTCGCTGAACTTCGTCCAAAGAAAACCCTCTCAAAGTCGCTCCAGATTTAGAGGAAACTCCGTTGCATAGCAACCCGCAATCCAGGAAGTCCCAAATGAAGCACCACCCAGCAAAACCAACCAATCATCACCATCGAGTGCTGTCCTTCAGAACGCATCATCGACAGACTGCCAGCCAATCAGCGCAGAGATTCCGTCCAGCAACTTCCAGTGACGTGCCCACAGGAGCATCCAAATGGAAGTACACAATATCTCGTAATTCTAGCTGAAACTGGTGCAAATCTTATTAAGAAAACGAACTAAGATTAAAATGCTAGTAGATTGATTCTCTCAGGTTGCGGTCAAGAAATATTGTCTAATGCTAGACACTTGGGACTCCATTCACCCTCCGTTAATAACATCACTTTTCTCTGTCACTGTTTGAATGAATGCTTGTGTGTTTTCGTAGTTTAGTGTCTTGTGCTGTGTGCTTACAAGTTACTGCCTCAAACTGTAGATTCTTTACCTTGCTCATAATCAGTTATCATAATTTTATGATATTATTCCGCCACTGGATAATATTTTGTCCAGAATTGGTAAAATACCCTAATCTCAATTTATCGGTAGACGAATAGTTGATAAAGTGTTAAATATTAATTCTGAATAATTTGCATACTAATTTGGTTCTTATTCACTGTAATTCAATCCCCTTTGATTTATATTGATCTTAATACCCTATTAATGTAACAGTTTATGGTGGAGAAAATTCTGGGCAGTTTGTACTAATTTGTAAGCACAAAAGAAAGATAGATTAGAGACACAGGAAAACAAGTATTGTATTTTTAATGTGTAGGGCATTGTGTGAATGAATGGAAATCTAAACTCACGCTTTAGTTTGTATAAGTGTTTTGTTGTTATTGTTGAAACTGCAGTTCAGACAGGATCCACTTTGGCAAGTTTACTTGAGTTTATTATACACAATTTATCTTTGCGGTATGGTTCCTTATGGGGTTCTTGCTCCCAGAATAACTGAACATACAAGAGCTTTAACATTAACCCCGGAACCATGAATTTAGAAATACATAATAATTAAGACTTTAATGAAGTCGTTAAAGCAAACAGTGATAATCATGTAGATGTGGCAGTGGTCGCTATCCTGTAACCTGGTTATGAAGATGGATGTCTCGCTGCAGTGAGGTCAATGCCAGCTAAGATTTTTGGAAGCCTTAGTGATCTGAAACAAACAAGACGACAGTCAGAAGGTGCGCAGTAGTTGCTCATTAGGGATGAGCAAGTACAGCATTATCTGTATCTGTATCTGTATCTGTTAACCATATGAATTATCTGTATCTGTATCCAACTCGGACTGGGGCCTAACCCGAAAGTGGGGATTTAACCCGAAGTGGGTCTGGTTGACTTAAAGGTGCTGTAGAGAACTTTTGTAAAAAATATTTTTACATATTGATTAAACCTGTCATTATGTCCTGACAGTGAATATGAGACAGATAATCTGTGAAAAAATCAAGCTCCTCTGGCTCCTCCCAGTAGTCCTCATTGCCATTTGCAGAAAGTCATGCGCTCCCGGTAAAAACAACCAATCAGAGCTGCGGTCCGTAACTTTGTTTTGTTCAACATGTAGAAAAATTAACATAATAAGTGAGTACACCATGAATCCATTTTCCAAACCGTGTTTTTAGCTTGTCCTGAATCAATAGGGTACACCTATAATAAGTGTTTATATTCTAACTATTTTAGATTGCTACGGGATACCGCGGAGTAACCCAGTACCTTTGGATTCTTCATAGACATAAACAGAGAGAAGTAGTCTCACTCGATGTTCTTCCATAAGACACAAGCAGTTCTGTTTATTAACCGCTAGAGCGTCAAGTTCCCTACTGCAGCTTTAAAATGGGCGAGGCTTTAACCGGTATGTTATTTTAAGCATGCAATTGATAGGGTTGATGAGAAATTGTTATATTTATTGCGATTAGAAAACTATTTACATGACAGCATCAGCATTGAGCTGCAGAGTAATGGTTTTGATCACGATAACAAACGAACTATATACAGAACAAGTTTTGCAACAATGAATACAACACATGCGGTTGCAATTATGAAGTTAAATGTAATGAACAAGAGTTTTCATCTCAACATAACTTTCTTTTTTAACTTTAATTTTTTTATAATCAGTGTGATTTTTTGGTTCTTTTTTTTTATTTATTTTTTCCACACCAGGTATGTGTGTTTGTGTGTGTTAATTTGTAATATTATTTATACCACAACTACCTTTATTTTTTTTATGAAATAGAGCAAGAAAGTGTCAGTGAGTGAAGTAAAAAAACTGGTTAGAGCCAGCAGACTGTTTAAAAAAACTCAGATGACAGAGAGAGGGAGAAAGAGACTGTGTGTGTGTGTGTTTGCTGGCGTGTGTATAGCTAATTAATTTGTAATATAGTTTTATATACCACAACTACCTTTATTTATTTTTATGAAATACAGCAAGAAATAAGTGTCACTTAGTGCGTGAAGTAAAAAAACTGGTTAGAGCCAGCTGCGTTTGAATGTGTTTCTCCACCCTCAATAACATGACTTAGGTGCCCTTGAGCAGGCACCGAGCCCTAACTGCTCCCCGGCGCGCAGCATAAATGGCTGCCCACTCTCGGGTGTATGTCTCACAGTGTGTGTGTGTTTCACTGCTATGTGTGTGTGCCCGGATGGGTTAAATGTAAGAGCAATTCTGGAGTATGGGTCACCATACTTGGCTGAATCTCACGTAACTTTCACTTTCACGCTTAAAAAAAATAAAAAATCCGACAGGCAGCTAGCCTGAGTCACATTCTACCAAGCCACGTCTAAACAAACACCACGCTTACCAAAACTCTACTGGTTAATAAGTAAATACTACAAACCAAAGTAAAAACAAACCTGAAGCTGAAGAACACCTAAACTTTAACGGAAAGGACCCGGGAACCTGGGTGACTGAGGAGAGACGAGAGAGAGAGAGAGCTGTTCTCTTCTCATTGTTCCGTGTGTGAGTGAGCAGAGCATGACACAGCAACACAATAACACAGACACGGTCAGCAACCCAATGAGAATTTTATTTTATCCGAGCACAGATATTGACTTGTATTATTCGTATAATACTTGTACTCGCAAAAGTGCTTTATCCGTACCGGATACTCATTTCAGCCGAGTATCCGACTCAACTCTAGTGCTCATGCTTATATTGGGGAGGGAGGGAGGGTTGAGCAGTTTTGCATACTTAGCGAGCAGTAGTGCCGTATGTATGTGTCCCGTGTCTAATAGGAGAGAGTGGTGATTGAGGCGATTTGACAGCTGACCGCTTTGCTGTTCACAGCCTTGCCTCCGTGGCCTGACTGAACTAACGCTGCGCTCCATTTCAGACAGGAACCACTTTGGGAAGTTTACTTGAGTTTATTGAACACAATTTATCTTTGGGTGCAGGTTCCTTATGGGGGTTCTTGCTCCCAGAATAACTGAACATACAAGAGCTTTAACATTAACCCCAAAAACATAATGAGAGATATTACGCCTAAGAAGAACCCCCAAAACCAACCGTGTTCCAATCCTGCAAAGAGAAAAGATAGTGTTATTGATATATCCTTAATGTAGCCTACTGACAAGCGAGGGTATTCTCCCTTCTAATGAGGCAGAGAATAGCAGGCCTCTCTATAATTAAGGTAGCTGGTAAAGCAGCGAAGGGTATTTTCTCCAGCAGGAGAACTGCAAACAGCAGCAGTCCCTGAGCTTGGTATGAGTGGTGTGAGAGTAAGCGTTCCTTGTTTCCTTCCTGCAAAGATAAAGACAATGTTATAGAGATGTCCTTAATGCAGCCTATAGTAGGAGAGGTGTATTCTCCCCTCTAGAGCGCAGGGAGAGAATAGCAAGTCCCTCTTATTTTAAATAGCAGGATGTTCATCCTCTGCTGAAGGATGAACAGTAGTCCCCTGCAACTATAGCAGCAAGGGTGCTCTCTCCAGCTGGAGAGAACAGCAGGTCCCTCTTCTGAGGGGAGTTAGTCCCTCCTTCAGGGATAACAGCGGCCCCCTCAGGTATGCGCAAGGGTGAGCTCCCAGCGAGAGAAAACAGCAGCCCCTTTAATTATATAAGGTTTTTTTTTATTCTCCTCCACATTCACTTCTCCATCTCCATTTAAATAGCAGGGGTGTTCATCCTCTGCTGAAGAATGAACAGCGGTCCCCTCAGGTATGCAGCAAGGGGTGATCTCCCAGCAGGAGAAAACAGCAGCCCTTTTCCTTTAATTTTTTCCTCCCATCTCCTTCTCATTCAACATTGCCTTCTCCAGCCCCTTTTTAAAAAACATAGCAGCAAGGGTTTTCTCTCAGCTGAGAAACAGCAGTTCCTTCCTCGTTCTTCTCATTCTCCATCCCTTATCCATTCCTGATCATTGCTCCTCATTCTTTTCATCCTCCATCTCCTTCTTCTCATCCTCCTCTCATCTCTTCCTTCATCCTTCCTATCCTCCTCCTCATTCTCCATCTCCTTCTCAGCCTCTTCCTCATTCTTATTATCCTCCTCTCATTCTCCATTTCCTTCTTCTCATCCTCCTCCTCATTCTTCATCTCTTTCTCTATTCCTTCTCTTCCTCCTCCTCATTCTTCTCATCCTCCTCCTCATTCTTTTCCCTTTGGTCAGTGCATATTTTATTATTAAATGTATGAGTAAGAATATCCACTGGTTATAATCAATGATGTATATTTGCTGTAGATCGCTATAGACCATTATTCTGCTTCAGAAGCCTGTCCCAAATTGATTCATGAGGAGAAACAGACATGTCTATCAAATACTTGTCACTAGGTAAATAAAATGCATAATTGTCAAATATGCAGGTGTTTCAGAAAGTATGAAGTAAATAAAATGCATAATTGTCCAAATATGCAGCGTTTTACCCTATATGTTGGAGGTTTTTTTTTTGCAATCGAGATTTGTGGCCATTATTGGAACTGAAATGTTGAATAACCCCGAAAGCATGTGATCATCGTCTGCTGTGAATATGCTCTGTGAACAGCTTTGTACGCATCAGCCCAGCTGTCACTCTGGAGAACTCAGGCTGAATCAGCCGTCTGTCTCAAAACACTCTCGCGATACTTGATGCCACGCGTGATAGTCATATGCGTTAGCGCAGTCTCAGTCGGACAATATTCTGCCCGGTGTGCACTGCTTCAGTCAGATTGCGATCGGTTTGCACAGTGCTGGTGAGTCGAACATGCCTGATGCTCAGCGAGTCAGCTGCCTAAGATCGGATGCAGCCAGTGCTTCCCACTATTGATTCCCGATGGTTTCAGAGGATGGTTAGTCTTTCAAGCCCTCTGTTGTTCAGAGAAAGGTACACCAGGGTTCTTAAACCTTCAAGTAAATCAAGCACTTCCTAAGACATTTAATTTTCCAGCACTTTAGACTGGGTAATTTTTTGTTTTTTTGTTTTGCATAAATACTCTTACCTTAGTTAAGCACATGCACAGATACCCCATGGACACCCTTACTTGTAAAACGCGTTTGGATTTGGAGGCACATAGCAATTCATTGTTCTAGACAAATCATCCACGGCAGTGCATTTTGACCGGTACAACGGTTTGTATGAATGTCCTTACAATAATGATGTCCTTAGATTTTGTCACAATAACGATTTATGTTTGTGGAGAATAACACATCATGTTCATACATCTTTCGATATGTGATTTTTGTAGCATAACAGATGGTTAATCCATTCGGATTTAATTTCTGAAGCGTGCAACATATCCCTGATTGATGAGTGGCGATTCCACTGCATTTCGGACTATGCCACAAATTAATTCTTGTTTCCATCATTCCGCTGTTGTGATGACAATGTTCAGAGAGTCCAGTCCAGTGACACATGATCTGACACGGCTGAGCATTCAACACCATGTGTGATTATATAATGCCAATAATACCAACACTGATGCTGGGGAACCCTGCAAATGATTGTATCCATTGGGTCTTAGAATGTAGTTTAACTGAGCAGGGTTTTTTTTTTTATGTATATATGCTCAAGCACACGCTCTCCTGTGGAAAACAAACTAAGCAGACTTTATCTTTATCTGAGGGCTGCGTTAATAGAGCACTCCACAGCCACAGGAGCAGACTCGAATGGTTAACCATTCAGTAAGAAGCAAATAGTGCGCACATTTCCAGGCACTTTTAAAATCCAAGCACTTATATAATTAAGTCTGAAACACTGCATTAATTTCCAGCATTTTGAGGATTTGAACACCGTACTTTTACCCTGTATGACAGTGAATGTGACATGTATGAAGCCTTGACCGTTTGATCAGGTGCGCACTCAGTCAGCGGAGACTCGCAGTGGAGCCGCAAAGCGAAGGGTGCTCTTTTAACCAGCTGAAGATCAGCGTGCACCTGTAACAGTACGGATACGTTTTAGCATTGATACGAGCAAAATTGCGATCTGTACATGTAGTATTAAGCACTTGATCAATACACTAGTTTAAGCAACAGCAGATCACTGATTAAACCCAGTGTGTTCGAGTTGTGGGATAAGTTCGATGAAAGCATCTCCAATAGATTAGCCTAAGTAGCAGCCATAAATACAGACACCTTAACCACAGATCACGAGGCTCTGGGTAGGCTGTATTGAACGGAGTTTCCGGTGTTGTAATATGATAGCAAGCCTCGCAACATAACTGAACAGTAGCTTTACAATAAGCAATGTCTGAGCATGTTGCCAATAACACTAGGCAGTAAAAATTAAATACTTTGCTTAGCTTCATGGAGACGTCCGGAGATGAATTAAAGTTGAAATTGCCAGTTGTTCATGGATGCTTTGATTTTGTTGAATATAGCTTTTCCAGCGGGAGCAGATCTCGTGTAAAGTTGTGATTCGTGGTATTAGTACACTCTGGCGATGAATCACGTGCAGAGTATCTATATCAAGAGCTCACTCATATCAATTCAGTCTGTTGCTTGACAAAAACGCGGCAATTCTCTTAAGTATACGACTGAAATCTGATAAGATACTCTGTGGGAATCCTGCCAAAACCTGATTTAACGCTTCTATTCTACTATTACTGGAAACACTACATGTGTCTGAGTCTGATTTGAATGGGAGTATTTTGTTAAACTTGATCAAGTAAATTGATGCAGTAAATCCTCCATGCTGTGTTGCGTGTCCACAGAAACTGACACAAAGAATTCTGATAACATTACTGTTTTGCATCTGCAGTGCACGAAATATTTTGCCTCACTCACAAGAGGCTGAGATTTATTGAGCGCTATATCGTAAAGAATAAGCACCCATTGTTTGTGTAATACTGAAATGCAATTTCATGTAATGTTTTGAACTTTGTCTGCATGCAGACATACCCAGCGCGTCTTGAACTGTATTGCTGTGCTCACCATAGCCGTGACTATGGAAGTCTGAAAAGATTTTCCGGTTGACCTCAGAGTCATGCTGCACTGTTGTAAACAACTCAGGTGTTCACGGAAGTCTATGCTAAAGCCATTAGCCTCGTGAGGTTAGCCAAGCATAGGTGTGGCTCGCTGAAGTTGGATGCAGTGGGTTTTGTAGCAGTGTTGAAATGTTAAACCTTTTCACATCTCCACTCTAACAATCTGTGAACATTCCAATCTTATGTTTTACTCTCTTTCATCTCCCTCTTCCCTTTAAGTTAATATTGACTCAGAAGTATTTAATTTTGATCAATCTACAATTAACTAGAGTTAAAATAATCGTAATCACCAATACCCTAAGCATTACATTGGCAATAGCTCTTTAATTGTGTAATAGAAATCTTGACCTTCAAAGTTAAGTAAACCAGTTACCAATTAGATCATGATTCTAATTTTCTTCACTTTTGTATTATTTTATTTTTCTCATTTAATTGTATTCCTTTATTTTACTTTATTTACTTACTCTTCTCTTTTATGGTTATTGTCACATTTTCTTTGTTTTCTCTCTCATTCTATACCGTCCATAGGCAGTTCCTTTGCATATTAATTACTATTAATGCTTGATAACACTGTCAGTCTGTCACGGAGGCACCAGTAACACTGTCACACCATCAGAGTCCAATCATCACTCCGCTCCATCCGCTTCATTATCACTGATTACTGAAGTCACCACACCTGTCCGCTCATCACTGCACTTCTAGCCTACAGTTCCTTTCTTCACTTCTGTCTGGTCCGTTCGCAGAGATACACCGACTCTACTCTCTGAGCTACCTGGGAAATATCTGAATACCTTACCGCACAGTCCTCCAACTACCTACCACCATCTGTCCCTCCGTGTTCTGTCAGTTCTCCTGTGTCCACCCTTCATCTGTACAGGTATCCTCAAATCATCCTCTCAAACATCCCACTCAGCTCAACCATTGCTCTGCAAGATTCGTGATACCCTCTTCTATCTCCATTATTCCAATAAACATCTCTTTACTCTGTATACCCTGTTGTTCTCTTCTGTCCGTGACAGAAGACCAGACTAACAGTATGCAAGAAGCGCTTGGATTGGAAGAGGACCCTCCACGACTCTCTCTCCCAACAAGCACAAGCTGGCGATCCACCACTTCCACGCTTTCACTCTTCCTCAATGCCTGCCTCTCACAGTCCCATGGTCCGACCTGCAACGTACATCTGGAGGAGGGTTGCAGGGATTTCTGCTACAATGTTCACTCTACTTTGAGATGCAAGTACATGCCTTCCTACTGATCGTACTAAGATCGCTTATTTGATCTCCTCCTCTCTGGTCCCGCCCAATGGGCTCAGTCAATCTGGAAGCGTATGGCCCCCTCACTTCGCTCATGGGAGGCTTTCGCCACCCACTACAAAGAAGTTTTGGCCTCAACACCTCGTCTTCCATTCATGCATCAGTTGTCCGCTTCTTCAAGGAAAGTTGACCGTGAGTGAATATGCTTTTCGCTTTCCGCGACTCTACGCCAACTGTGGATGGAATGAAACTGCGCTTATCACCTGCTTTGCAAGGATTGAATCCTACCATCGCCATCAAATGGCAGTTTATGATGATGTCATCCGGCTTAGAGAACTTCATTCAGCGCATACCATTCAGATCTCTCAACGTCTCACCGCTTGCAGTCTGGACCAATCCGCTAGTGCATCCTCTGCCTCCCACACCATCTATAAACCTTCCAGCACCTGAGCCTATGCAAATGACCATCTCACTGCGTAGAATGTCAACGAGCATTCACAATGGCTCTGCCTCTACTGTGGTTCAAAGACATCTCTTTTGCAGTGCCCAGTCGCCACCACCGCCAGTGGTGAGTACAATCAGATTCCTCCTTGATATCACCATTGTCCGCTAGCTTCTAGTCTGCTAGTGACACGCTCCCCTCCGTTTAGCGTGCCCTCATTGACACCGGCTCCTCAGGGAACTTCATCCATAACTCCTCAAGAAGCTCAATCTCCAGGAGAAGGATCTAAGAAGTTAGAGATCCACACCATCTTGGCTAAACCTGGGCTGGTCAAATCTGTCATCAATCCCCCATAGTCTCACTCAGCATTGATGTCTTTATCGGAGGAGATTTCATTTCTGGTGCTGGAAGAGGTCCACGTGGATATCATCCTGGGACGCCTGTGGATGTCCCAACACTCCAAGTCAACTGGACCACTGGGAATTACGCATGGTGGTGAATCTGCCTTTATCCTGTCTCACTACCCCATCAAGATCTGTCAGTCAGAAACCTGCTCCTGATGATTCCTCTTCCTCTCATCTTCACCTTAACTCATGCGATCGAAAGTCCAGAATCCGCCATCCAACAGAGATTCCCTTCAGTCCGGCGCTTCCAGGAAGTGTTCAGCAAACAACAAGCACACAGTTACCACCTCATCGGCCATGGGACTGTGCCATTGACCTGCTGCCTGGTCCCACACTACCCAAAGGTCGGCTCTACCCACTGTCCATCCCAGCAGAAGGCCATGGATGAGTATATCAGGAAGCCTACAACGCGGTTTATTCGACCTTCCACTTCCCTGCTGCATCCAGCTTTTCTTTGGAAAGAAGGACGAGGCTTGAGGCGCATTGACTACCTGCACTCAACGAACAACGGTCAAATTCCGCTGTCCCCTTCCTCTGGTCCCAACGCTTGGAACAACTCGTGGAGCCAAAATCTTCACCAAACTGGATCTCAGAAGTGCATACAATCTCATACAGCATCCAAGGCGGAGGTGGAAACGCTTTCATTCTCCATCAGGCCACTATGAATATCTTGTTATGCCTGCAGGCTGTCCAACTCTCCATCTGTATTTCAAGCCTTCATGAACGGAGTGTTCTGTGAGTTCTGCATCAATTAGCGTGATGCGTTTATATTGATGACATCTTAATCTTCTCAAGAGCTTAACTGAACACCACCACCATGTTTGTCAAGTCCTGCAAAAACTCAGAGATCATCAGTTGTTCTGAAATTGGAAAAGTGTGAGTTCCACCGTATAGCACTGTTCACTTCCCATATGTCATCAGCCCACAAGGAATCCAAATGGACCAGAGGAACTGGTCACAACCCACCACCACGCAAAGACCTCCAGAGATTCTTAGGATTTGCAAACTTCTACCGTGTTTATTCATCAATACAGTATCACTCAGTTCACCCTACCTCTTTCCTCAAGGATCGGCCCAAGTCTCTGTCCTGGAACCCAGCTGCCACTCAAGCCTTCCAAAAACTGAAGAACGCCTTCTGTTCGGCTCCCCATCCTGGTCCATCCCAATCCGACCTCCCCTTCGTAGTCGAGTGGAGCCTCACCGACTGGGGTGGGAGCTATTCTATCACAACAGCAGGGGAAGCCTCCAGTACATCCATCCATGTGCCTTCTATTCCAAGAAACTGTCCCCAGTGAAGTGCATTACGACATCGTAATCGGGAACTCTGGCTATCAAGATGGCTTTCTGAAGAATGGAGACACTGGCTGGAGGACACACCATCAGTCGAGTCACTGCGGACCACCGTAACCTCAAATATCTTCAAGAAGCCAAACGCTAAATCCGAGCTGATGGGCTCCTTCTTCTTCACTGTTTCAACTTCCGAGTTACATATCGGACTCAGGAGGCAAGAACCTTAAAGCAGACGGCTCTCTCCGCTTCATCGCCTGAGCCGAGTATCACCTCCAGAAACTATACTCCCTCAGCCATTATTGTTAGTCCCATGAGATGGTCAATAGGAGGATCATGTATCCGGAAGCCACCCGTTCCGGAGCCAGCTCGCCGGGAGGTCCAGAGGGAAGGATATATGTTCCATCATCACTACGCCTGTCCTCATAGACTCAGTTCCACGCCTCGGGCTCTGGACATCCAGGCAGCCCGGCAACCCTCTCCCTCCTTAGAACGGTTTGGTGGCCCTCCATCCAGGATGTCTCCCAGGTTTCTGGATGCTCAGTCTTGCCATCCAAACCCATGACTCACAAGGGGCTGAACCACTGTCCATACCCGTCCCCTTTCCCATCTGGCTTTTGACGTTCCATTAGATTCACACACTGGTATTGGTTGGTGGGGCTTCTCCAAAGGCATGCAAACTCATCCCAAAAAGGTCTTCCCCACGCCTTTATGAACCTATTTCAACCATGTATTCCGTCACTTTGGTCTACCGAAGACATTGTATCAGATAAATCCCAATTCATCTCCCCGGAGTCTGGCTGCTTCGATTCCGGGTCTCAGTCAGCCTATCTTGGGGTCCATCCTCAATCCAACAGTCAGTGGCAAGTTCAGGAGTGGGACCCTAACCTACGCCACCAGAACCAAGGAAGCTGGGCCTCCCTCCCATGGGCGTATGACAGAATTCCTCGCCCAAGACACCACGGTTTAACCTTCAGTGCATCTGAAAGCCTCCTCTCTTCCCTGGTCAAGGCGCCAAAGTCCCAGGTCAACACCTGGTTCAAAGCGAGTGAAGGGTATGGGACTCAGCCCATCCATCTCCAGCGGGCAGTCCGGGCACCAGAGCCAGGCGACCCGAAAGGAGGGTACACCCCGTAACAACCAGGTCAAAAAGGTCTGGCTCTCCCCAAAGACATCCCCCCTACCTTTGGGAAAGCGAGTCCCCCGCTTATAGGTCCCTTCACCATCGAGGCAGGTCAAAGGGGTTCACCTCCGCTTCACCTTCCCTCCACACGGTCACCATCATTTTCATGTCTCCTGTTAAAGCCCTTCACTGACCCTCTTTGTTTCCCTTTCCCAGGACCTTGGTGTTGGCCCCTTAAAGTGCTGTGGAAAATCAACCCAGGGTGCAGGACATCCTGGATTCCTTCGGCGGGCCGCCCCCAATATCTGGTAGACTGGGAGGGATATGGCCCTGAAGAGCTTCTTGGGTCCCTAGGGACTACATCCTGGACCCATCCCTCCTCACCCAGTTCCACAACTCCCATCCCAACCCTCGCCCGAGAGGTGAGGCCGACCCCTCGGCGAGGTCAACACGCGAGCTCAGGAGCCACCGTAGAGGGGGGGGTCTCGGAGGCACCAGTAACACCTGTCACACCATCAGAGTCCAATCATCCGACTCGCTCATTATCACCAGATTACTGAAGTCACCACACCTGCACCCGCTCATCACTGCCACTTCTTAAGCCCACAGTTCCTTTCACTCTCTGTCTGGTCTCGTCAGAGATACACCGACTCTACTCTGAGCTACTCTAGGAAATATCTGAATACCTTACCGTCTGATCCTCCAGCTTACCTACCACCATCGGGTCCTCCGTGTTCTGTCAGTTCCTCCTGTGTCACCCTTCATCTGTCAGCAAGTATCCTCAAATCATCCTCTCAAACATCCCACTCAGCTCAACCATTCCTCTGCAAGATTGTGATACCCTCTTCTGCCTCCATTATTCCAATAAACATCTACTTACCTGTATACCCTGTTGTCTCTCTCTTCTGTCCGTGACACAGTCTCATTTATTTTAAATAAATAATGAGGAACTTCATCGTTCATTTGTTTTAAATAAAGAGACAACAATAATTAAAATTTTGTTTATTTACTTTTAATTTTACATTAATATTATTTTCTTTTCCTTTTTTCTTTTCTCTTTTAATTAATTTTGTTTTACAATTCCCCTATTGCCAGTATTGTTTTCCCTTCTGCTCCATTTTTCCTTCTCCTATCTTCAGTGGGAGCAGTAATGTATGCATATATTTATTGACTTACCCGTCTTCAGAGCTAAAAGCTATTGACCTTGAATACCCTGTAAGCCCAGCTGAAGATACAGTCACTTTGTTGAATACTTACCCGTCTTCACGAGCTAAAGCTATTGACCTTGAATCGTTCTGTAAGCCCAGCGTGAAGATACAGTCACTTGTTGAACACTTACCCGTCTTCACGAGCTAAAAGCTATTGACCTTGAATAGCCCTGTAAGCCCAGCTGAAGATACAGTCACTTTGTTGAACACTTACCCGCTTCACGAGCTAAAAGCTATTGACCTTGAATACGTTCTGTAAGCCCAGCGTGAAGATACAGTCACTTTGTTGAACACTTACCGTCTGCACGAGCTAAAAGCTATTGACCTTGAATACATAAATATATACATAAAACACGCTGCAAGTTTAATGATAAAGTGGAAACAACTCCCTTTTGACATTGTTTTATGTATGTGTGCACCAAATAAAAGCAGCCTTTAATCGCAGCAAGGCTTAGTGGATTAGCATATAACCATAGCATAACTATTGGTCAACTAGATTCACATGCTAATTGAGTCAGTATCCCTTAACTCACTTGCATTTAACTCTTTGCTTGTTTTTTCTGCTCATCTCTCTTCTACCCATGATATTTCTGGAACTGAACCTTTGAGAATCAAACAGTAATTACAGGAAGTTTTCAAAAGAAACTGTTGCAAACATTCTGAAGTTTTCAACAGTTTGTGTGAATTCACCCTCCTTGCACTGCACGCTACCCTCTCAGATTTTGCCATCCCATATGGTCTTAGCCAATTAAATTTATAGTAGAAACAATAAACTATTACCGCTTCACTTAACACATTCCAAGAGCATGTTACAGGTGTATGGTTTCGATCCTATAAGAAGGAGCATGATTGTTGTCATGAACACTTTCTTTCTACCAGGAGGAAGTTACAACAACAATAATGCACTGAATTAAGAGATTCCAGGCACCTTTCAATTTGATCTTCAATCGAAATATCTCTATTGAATTATTTACAAAAAAAATTCTTCCCTTCCTTGAGAATATTACTATTATTTTATTTGTAGTTCTTTGTTTCACAGCTCTGATTGCTATCTGCTATCTTTGAGTATCACCTTGCTTTGTCTGGTCTTTGCTCACTCTCCCTCTCTTAGCTGTATCCTACAAGCTGTATGCATTATTTTCTCCCACAGAGACCACGAGTAGCAGTACACATCAACGGGAGGCCCACGTTCCAGCACACCACTCTTAACTACCCATCACATACTTAGCTCACACACACTTTCACAGATCTGTGCCAGTCTCTTTTCCAGGTTTCCCTACCGTAGCCAACATGTCTCGCCTGATAATCCCATCACCCACTGGAAGACTTAAGCCCCTTTCACACTGCACGCCGGACTCGCACATATTCCCGTAACATTGCCTGGTCGCCTTCTGTGTGAAAGCAACCACGCCCGGAATTGATTACCGAATCGAACCCGGTCGGGACATAGATACATTGCGTAATCGATCCGAACGAGCTGTGTGAACAAAAGCCAGATCTAATTCGGTATCGAGATGAGCGCTAGCTATCGCGAACTCTTTACCGGCTGTTTTGAAGGAAGATCAACATTCAGACGAAAACATATGTCAAACTGTAATGAAGCAGAGATCAGTTAGTTCCTCACTTTCGCTGATGCAGAGATCGCTTTGCTTGTTCAGTTAAAGTATAAGCGTGCGCGTTGTCGACTCAGTACATTACCACGCCACGCTGATGTCACGCGGTCGTTACGGATCTTCAAGGGTTGTGTGTGAAAGCACGCACATATACCGGGTCATCACTGGCAGTGTGAAAGTGCCAAATCTAGCGACCAGGGAACAATTACAGGAACACTTTACCCCTGTATATGCCGAATGGCAGTGTGAAAGGGGCTTTAGAGTACTGGTTAAGTGTCGTGACACGCAGCCTCGAGCTCCAAAGCTGCCGACAACCTACGACAGCACACGCAGAATAACTGGATGCCAGCATCTCTGACATCATGACACAGGATCCATAACGCAGCTACAACCACAAAGAGATTGCAAAGATCACTGGCTCCCTGAGTCAGCAGCTGATAGCCTCACTCAGACTGATCGATGAGCAAGATGCTCACCTCCAGGAGGAGCTGATTCGCACAAAACAACGCATCAACCAATTAGAACTGGAATCACAGGCCCAACAGGAAGGGTCCGATGAGGTGGAGCCAGGCCAAAGAGGAAATCGAAGGCTTCAAGAAACATTGACAACCACCAACCGAGAATTAGAACAAGCTAAGGCTGCGAAGATGATCTGGCCAACAAGTTACAGTATGCAGAGCAGCTACTGGAAAAAGTCAAGGCTGACTTCAGATACAATAACCGCAGAATAAAGGCCCTTGAAAACCATCTTGAAAGGTCACAAAATCAAATCAGCGCTTGACTATGTAAAAGATGAATCTGACTCAATCAGAGAGGAACTCAAGCATGCTTATGAGCTGCACCCTGAGCCAACCAGGACAAGGTGTCCTCTTGTCTCACCCTGCCCAGCAGAGCTGGCCCCTATCCTGGGATTGCCACATCAAAGAGAAAGTGAAGAATCACCACCAAAGCCCAATTCAGCTGTCATGTCATGTCAGTCGCTACCCTGCTGACAAGAGAAGGGGCCTCCAACTGACTATGAAGCGCACATGGCCTGGAACTCAAAGACCTTGACAAACCAGGAACATCAACAAATTCACCCCAAATGTGGCAGGAAGTCAAGATGTCCAGACCAACCTGTAAGATATCAATTCCACTTGGAAATGAGATCCAATGTAACAGACATGGACAGACTTTATTAGCTTCAAACAACATCCAGTCCTGAGGTGCAAGTTTTTGGATATACAGCCTATACACTCCAAGTCAGACTTCCACCTCCTCAAGAAGCCCTAATTAAAGAATTTTGCAGACCAAAGACTGATGGCTACCCTTGAAACCAAACAAGGCTGGCATGAGACACCCCAATCCTTTTACCACAGACTCAGCAGGCGACTTTGGTGCACACAATGAACCTGACATAGAGGAGGACTTAAACTTCAAAACCCTCTTCCGGAGAAACCTCTACCCTGGTGTAAGCCACCACCTAGGCGCATGGCCTGTCCCTGCACAATGACTACACAACAGTTGAAGGATTTGGCCCACAAAGCCTTTGGCAAACAAAGATGGCCACATAAAAGGGTACCAAACCACCAGCAGTTTGTGATTTAAATACTCAACATCAAGGATTAGCCCCAGAGGGCACCCAGCATCACAAAGCACCAAACTGCCAGCTAAAGAACAAAGACAATCCTCCTTCAGGAAAGAACGGGACTCTAATGTCAGTGTCAGACCCAAATAACCAAACAATCACTGGCACAAGCAACAGACCCACCACACACGCCTGGACACCACTGGGAGAAATCATGGGACCAGTCATGGCGCACAAAACCGCTGGGATAATTCATGGAACCAGACACAGTCGATATGGAAACTCAAGAGGAAAAGGTTCTTGGGAGGCCAACTGGACGCCTAAAGAAAGCAACACACACCCCAGGAACAACTAGACCAAGGAGTCGACAACGAAATCCACCCAGGCATCAATCAGACCAACCCAAGACAAGAACAACAGACTGCACCAGGTATCAGTTCACAAGAAATTATGCAGATGTTCATGAAAGAATTCTTCAAACACAATGAAGAGGACAGGAAATGGGAAAAGAAAGAAAAGTCAGATTCAGCATGACTAGAGGCAAAGCAAGGGAACAGGCCCACCTGGTACACATCAACCAGAGCAATAACCACCTCTCTCACATTCACCACCATCAAAACACGACAAGTAACGCTGCCACAACACCATTGTCAAGGAAACAAGAGACTGAACCTAAATGCCTAGCAATAGATTTAGAACCTGATCTGACACATGCCAACTCATACCAGGAAGCCTCCAAGAACCAGAGGATGGAACCACTCAAATACCAGAAAATGCCATCTTAGTTGTCTGTCACCCCTGCAAGCAACAGTAAACAAACCACAAAACTCTACCTGTCTCAACCCAAACTCCAGTTCCTCAACTTCTGGGTGACCTCATCGAGAAAGGTGTGGCAAGGAAGTTCTAACTCTCCACCACACTAGAACACCATATCAAACTAGAGGCCCTAGTAGACACGGGAGCCACATCACCCTAATGTCCACTCAGCTCTTAGAAGAAGTTCAAGAAAGAACCAAAATAACCAGTGGAACCCTCAGACTTCAAAAGTGAGCACTCAACATTCAAGCTTATTCCCACACGGGATGCGGTTGGAGCAGGTGGCCCCAATCCACCTGACCGTTGGACCAATGAGCCTTATACACCCTGTGTACATCTCGCTGTTGGACACATACCCCTTCTCATTGGCAAAGACCTGCTGAATCGCTTTGAGCCCTTAATAGACTTTAAGCACCTAAAGATATGGAAATCTTGAATCACAGACACTGGTTCCAGCTCACTGAGCTAAAACTCAACCATCAGCCTGAAGCTTTTGTAGCCTTAAAGAAAGACTTCACATGCCACATACACAGCGTGCTCGTCCTATTGGAAAAGGTCTGCGGTCACTCAACGGCAACCAGGGCAAGACAAAGACTACAAAGACCAAACTGATGCCTCTTGCCAAACCCGACGCCATGGCGGTCCTTGGACATTTAAAACCCTCCCACCCAGCCCATGTGTTTCTGTCATCACACCTCCCCAGCATGCACAAGCTGTAAAACCCACCTCCTCCCAAATCAGTATCTCACACCAAATTTCCAATGATGACATTATAACTCACCAAACTTCGGATGCAGCCATCCAAACTGTTATTAATCACCTCTGACCCACAATCAAATCCCATAACCACCTCTGACCTTGCTGCTTCCTCTGACCTCCGCATCTTAATGCACTCCTACACATGCTACATCTAAAACAGGGCATTCTGAATATGCCTCTGATGAACTCACTACACCCAAGCTTGTTGTCCCTCAGTGCCAAGGGTAATGCTCACACATGCCTATGATGCACCATGTGCCACACACCACAGTGCCAAAGCCACTTATGAAACAGTAAGACAAGTGGCATACTGGCCTGGTAAGCAGCAAGATGTAGCAGAGTATGTAAGGGGTGCCTGGTGTGTTGCCAATTCCAACCTGAACCCTAACCACAGAGCACCACTACAGCGAAAAGGAATGTCCTTTCCATGGTCAGACCTCCAAATCGACTGGGTCGGACCCCTACCAAGGTCAACAAGGGTAACAAATATTTCCTCACCGTCGCCTGTGAATTCACCAAATGGGTAGAGGCCTTGTACTACATAAATGCTAAAAGCGTATCCGATTGTATTACAGGTGCACGCTGATCTTCAGCTGGTTAAAGAGCACCCTCTTCTTTGCCGGCTCCACTGCGAGCCTCCGCTGACTGAGCGTCATCTGATTAAGCGGTCAAGGTTTCATCGTGTCACATTCACTGTCACTACAGGGTAACATGACGGTGTTTGAATCCTCAGAAATACTGGAAATTAATGCAGCGTTTTCAGAGTTAATTATATAAGTGCTTGGATTTATATAAGTGCCTGAAATGCGTGCACTATTTGCTTTTACTGAATGGGTAACCATTCGAGTCTGCACCTAGTTGCTGAGGAGTGCTCTATTAACGCTGAGCCCTCAGATTAAAAATACAAATAAAACATGTCCCCGCTTAGTTAAACTACATTCTAAGACCGCAATGATACAATCATATGCAGGTTCCCAGCATCAGGGTTGGTAATATTGGCATTATATAATCACACACGGTGTTGAATGCTACAGCCGTGTCAGATCATACAGTATTGTTCAAAATAATAGCAGTACAATGTGACTAACCAGAATAATCAAGGTTTTTAGTATATATTTTATTGCTATCGGCAAAACAAGTTACCAGTAGGTTCAGTAGATTCTCAGAAAACAAATGAGACCAGCATTCATGATATGCACAGCTCTTAAGGCTGTCAATTGGGCAATTAGTTGAAAGGGTGTGTTCAAAAAAAATAGCAGTGTCTACCTTTGACTGTACAAACTCAAAACTATTTTGTACAAACATTTTTTTTCTGGATTTAGAATCCTGTCAATCACTAAACTAATATTTAGTTGTATGACCACAGTTTTTAAAACTGCTTGACATCTGTGTGGCATGGAGTCAACCAACTTGTGGCACCTCTCAGCTATTATTCCACTCCATGATTCTTTAACAACATTCCACAATTCATTCACATTTCTTGGTTTTGCTTCAGAAACAGCATTTTGATATCACCCACAAGTTCTCAATTGGATTAAGGTCTGGAGATTGGGCTGGCACTCCATAACTATTAATTTTGTTGGTTTGGAACCAAGACTTTGCCGCTTACTAGTGTGTTTTGGGTCATTGTCTTGTTGAAACAACCATTTCAAGGGCATGTCCTCTTCAGCATAGGCAACATGACCTCTTCAAGTATTTTAACATATGCAAACTGATCCATGATCCCTGGTATGCGATAAATAGGCCCAACACCATAGTAGGAGAAACATGCCCATATCATGATGCTTGCACCTCCATGCTTCACTGTCTTCACTGTGTACTGTGGCTTGAATTCAGAGTTTGGGGTCGTCTCACAAACTGCCTGTGGCCCTTGGACCCAAAAAGAACAATTTTACTCTCATCAGTCCACAAAATGTTCCTCCATTTCTCTTTAGGCCAGTTGATGTGTTCTTTGGCAAATTGTAACCTCTTCTGCACATGCTTTTTTTTTTAACAGAGGGACTTTGGGGATTCTTGAAAATAGATTAGCTTCACACAGACGCTTCTAACTGTCACAGTACTTAAGGTAACTCCAGAATGTCTTTGATCATCCTGGAGGTGATCATTGCTGAGCCTTTGCCATTCTGGTTATTCTTCTATCCATTTTGATGGTTGTCTTCCGCTTTTCTTCCACTGCTCTCTGGTTTTGCTCTCCATTTTAAGGCATTGGAGATCATTTTAGCTGAACAGCCTATCATTTTTGCACCTCTTTATAGGTTTTCCCCTCTCTAATCAACTTTTTAATCAAAGTACGCTGTTCTTCTGAACAATGTCTTGAACGACCCATTTTCCTCAGCTTTCAAATGCATGTTCAACAAGTGTTGGCTTCATCCTTAAATAGGGGCCACCTGATTCACACCTGTTTCTTCACAAAATTGATGACCTCAGTGATTGAATGCCACACTGCTATTTTTTTGAACACACCCTTTCAACTTATTCAACTATCGCCCAATTGCACAGCCTTAAGAGCGTGCATATCATGAATGCTGGGTCTCATTTGTTTTCTGAGAATCTACTGAACCTACTGGTAACTTGTTTGCCACGTAGCAATAAAAAATATCTGAAAAACCTTGATTATTCTGGTTAGTCACATTGTACTGCTATTATTTTGAACAATACTGTATGTCACTGATTGGACTCTCTCAACATCGCATCACAACAGCAATGTAAACAAGAATTAATTTGTGGCATAGTCCGAGAAATGCAGTGGAATCGTCACTCATCAATCAGGGATATGTTGCAATTCCTAAATTAAATCCTGAATGGATTAACCATCTGTTATGCAACAAAATCACATATCGAAGGATGTATGAACATGATGTGTCATTCTCCCACAAACATTAATCGTTATTGTGACAAAACCTAAGGACATCATTATTGTAAGGACATTCATACAAACCGCTGTACCGGTCCAAATGCGCTGCCTGTGGCAATTTGATGATTTTGTCTAGAACAATGAATTGCCATACAGCCTCAAAATTCAAACGCTTTTAAAAGTAAGGCGTCCGTGGGGTATCTGTGCATGTGCTTAACTAAGGTGTTTATGTATTTAGCATTTATAAATACTAAGGTATTTATAGAAAAAAAATCTGCAATCTGACTGAAGCAGTGACACCGGCAGAATATTGTCCACTGAGACTGACATGACCATCACGGTGGCATCAATTATCGCGAGAGTGTTTTGAGAGCAGATGGCTGATTCAGCCTGCAGTTTCTCCAGAGTGACAGCTGGAGCGCTGATGACTACACAGCTGTTCCGACATATGCCATTGCCACACGGTGATGATCACGTGCTTTCGGGGTTATTCAACATTTCAGTCCAATAATGGCCACAAATCTGCATTAGAACTGTAAAAGCTTTAATGTAGTCTGTAGCGCTATCTTACGTTGTTAAAAGGTCGCTGAGAGGCTGAAGCAGGAACTCAATGCAATTGCGCGATATGATAAAGTATCAGTGAGGGCAAACAGCTGTTATTCACATTTGTTGCACAGACAGATATTTCTTCACTTTAAAAGTTTGTAGATGGGTATGCTTGTATAAATGAATGTTGAATGAATGGTCAACAAAGAATACATCGTCCTGACTCACCCCTCTCCCTCTACCATACTAAGTGAACAGGTGACTAATATTAGTATTCCCAGGTAATCCAGTGACTCCTCCACCATGATCACATGACAGTTAACCTTTTCATGTCCCTTTCATTCCAGCCCCTAATTATTATGAAGTAATAATACATCTCCATTAATTAGACATGAAAACAATCAACAATGCATTTAAATCATAAAATGTCCATTTCTTCTTTCAAAAGAGAAAAAATCCAGAAAAGTCAGCAGAAAAATTGTTCATATTTTGAAAAAAACAAAAAATTCAAGCAAAATTATCCATCTTCTGCTTCTTGTAAAGACAGATCTTAGTTATCGGCCTTTCCAGACAGCTGCTTTTAGTTTTCACTTGCACATGACTACAAATCCTCTTCTATCTGGAAAGGTTTGAATTATGCGTCCAATATCCGAGGTGCTGTATTGTCCACTTTAAGCACTATGTCTCCTGGTTTAAAGTTGCGCTGACTCCCACCACTTCCGACGCCTTGAAGTTGTGGTAAATACTCCACAACCCATCTCTTCCAGAACAAGTTTGACATGTACTGGACTTGTCTCTAACGTTTACAAGCATATACATCTTCTCTTTGAATTCACCCGGTGGTAAAATGGTACAGTTCTCAAAATCAACAGGTGGTTTGGTGTTAATGCTTCAGGTCATTTGGATCAGTGGATGCTTTGGTGATTGGACGACCATTAATAATCGATTCAACTTCAGAAAGAACGGTTTGCAAACCCTCTTCATCCAAATTTTGCACCTTGAGAATGGAATTCAAAACTTTACGCACAGATCCAATTAACCTTTCCCATGCCCCTCCATGATGTGATCCAGTGGGAGGGTTAAATGACCATTTGATACCTTTCTGAAGGAGGATCATTACATGTGACATTGATTCCATTCCTTTAGGGCAACTCCTAGTTCTGCTCCACTCCAACAAAGTTTCTTCCATTATCAGATCTTAGTTCTTTGACTTGCCCTGCCTTGCAATGAAACGTCGATGCATTTATGAATGAATCCGTGTCCAAGGAGGGTGCCACTTCAATATGTATAGCCCTATATGGCTAAGCAGGTAAAAATTACTCCATATCTTTTCACCACACTTTTCTACTTTTTTACCTCGAAAGGTCCAAAATAATCCACCCCAACACGGGTAAATGGTGGCTCATTTGAGTGACTCTGTCTAATGGTAAGTCAGACATCTGTTGGCAACCAGGAAGTGAATTCAGTCTCCGACATGTCACACATTTGGACAGTACCTTTCTTATTGCTGTACTTGCACCTGTTATCCAATATTTTTGTCGTAATTTAGATAACATATGATTACACCACAATGTCCAACTTCCTCATGTAGCATGTCTCAAGAGAATATCAGAGACATGAGAATTCTTTGCTAGAATGACTGGATGCTTGGATTCTTTCAGGCATTGGACGCCTCACTTAATCTACCACCAACCCTCAAAGCGTTCAAGCATAGGACAAAGTCCATAAATGTTGCTGTCTTTCTTTACACTTTCCCTCTTTTAGACAAGCAAACATCTTTTCTTGTGAGAATCTGAGGATCTCCAACTCGCAATCTTTAGTTCTTCAGGTGAGAAATGAGATTTTTCGAGTTGACCTTTCAAATTCCATTTCCTTTCCAAAGAATTTCCTTGTTGTCCAGTATAATGAGCTGAAGCAAGTCTCAATTGTTTCCTTTTCTGACTAAGAAATAGGAGTAGTCTTAAACTTTAAAATCCAAGCCATTGCCCTTTCAAACGGAACCAAGAAGAGAGTGATTAATAAAAGCGTGCAATCTTATCCTCTTCATTAAACTGCACAGAGTTAACCTCAAGACCTTTCTTGACCTCTGGTCATCCACTTCAAGCTTTTCAAGGTCATTCAGATTGGCAGGCCATTCACTTTCAGAATGAAGAAGAAAGGCAGGACCTGATGTCCATGTCCTGTTTTTTGAGAAAAGCTTTGGCAGTCGATCCTCTGGAAGCAACATCAGCTGGATTGCTTGCTGTACCCTCAGTGATCTCCACTGTGAAGCTTGTGAAGCCTTTAGAATTTCTGTCACCGATTGGCTACAAAGATCTTGAATCGTGAAGTTTCGCTTTTGATATATTTGAGAACAGAAGCACTGTCTGTCCAGAAAACTGAATCTTGAAGCTGCAGATGTAATTCCTTCTTCCATAGAACATCCATACGACTGGCCATTGTAGCAGCAATGAGCTCCATACGTGGATGGTAACAGACTTCACTGGAGCTACTCTTGACTTTCCCATGATAAAGCACAATGTATTAAATAATCCATATTAGTGTTAGCAAGTATGTCACAGTTCCATAGCCATCCTTACTTGCATCCAAAAATGATGCAACTGTGCAAGCTTATCTCACCAAAGTTTGAAGGTTTTAGACATCTTGTAAGCTCAAAGCTTTCCAAAAGATGAAGTTCTTGAAGCCAGCTTTTCCATTTTGAACAACTAATTCAGGCAAGATATCATCCCATCCCAAGTTTCCTTTGCAGAGGTCTTGCAATATTCTCTTGCAGACAATACAACAGGACTCACAATTCCCAAAGGATCATAGACAGAGCTAATCATGGACAGTATTCCTATTCGTGTCAGTAGGTCTGTCTTTGATTACAATCTTGAACTTGAATGTGTCAGACTGAATGCACCACTGCATACCCAGCACTCTCTCAACCAATGGAGATTCTCGATCAATATTCAAGTCTGTCACAGTCTTTGTTCTTTGATCCTCAGGTATTACAGCCATGACTTCACGCTGTTGCTCATCCACTTTGTTAGCCTAAATCCACCTTTGGCACATATGGATACAAGTTCCTGGCTGAATGTCATCAGCTTTTCAACAGTAGCAACTGAAACAAGGCAATCATCAACATAAAAGGAATGTAGAATTTTATCCACTGTTTCCATGACAAAATCTTCCTTATGATCATCAGCACATTTCCTTAGAGCAAAATTAGCACAGCTAGGAGATGATGTTGCTCCAAATAAATGCACTAACATCCAAAATCAGTAGGTTCTTGGCTTAAATCCCCTCAGGCCACCAAAGAAACCTTAACAAGTCCAGCATCCTTGGGTGGTACCTTTACTTGATGGAACATTGACTCGATATCTGCCATAATCACCAGAGGTTCTTTTCTAAATCTTGTCACCACTCCAATTAGTGAGCTGGTGAGATCTGGTCCTTCAAGAGTTGAGCATTAAGTGATGTTCCTTGAAAACTCGCTCCACAATCAAACACCACACGATTTTCTTCTTTGTGGGATGGTAGACACCATGATGCGGAATATACCAAATTTGTCCATCACTCACATCAAATCCTTTGCAGGTACTTGCTCTGCATAACCTTTGGAAACCATATCCTTCATGAAATCCTTATAGTCAGTAAGCAAGACAGAATCCTTTTGAAGTCTCTTCTTTAGATGTAAAGCCCGTTGTTCTACAATTCTCCGATTATTTGGCATGTGAATTCTCTCTCTCAGAGGTAAGCCAATCTCATAATGCCCATCAACAAGCTTAGCAGAATTTGTCACCATTTCCATACATTTCTGATCTTCTCTTGAATAGCTAGTTTGTTCCTCTTGGCTACATTCAGGGAAGTCCATTTGAAATAGCTGCTGCACATGTCTTCCAGATTCAGGACTGAAATTCTATTGACCGTGACCTCTGTTTGAGCACAATCCTTTACATCATTAGTATCTCCAGATAGCGGTCCATTGACAGTCCATCCTAACATTGTCCTGATTGCATAGGGTCCATCATTCACACTGCGGATGACTTCCAATGGTTCCAAAGCTTTAGGAACATTGGTTCCATAGCAGCTCAATCCTCTCCTCAATCTCAGGTAAATTAACATTCTTTTAAATGGGGCCATCTTTGCAGGTCACTTTCTTTAGGTATATTCCTCTTATGAACAGGCATACTCTCCTGCAGTATAAACTTCGATGCAATTCACAAAAGTCATTCCATTCAATCCTGCTACCTCCATTTCAGACAGAGCATAGCTACTAGTAACCTTTTCTTGTCCCATAGTTCTTAAAAGTATCCAGATTTGGTTCCTGTGAGGTTAAGCTTTTCATTAAACTCTCAGTACAAAACACAGCTGTGCTCCCTTGATCTAAAAAGGCGTAAGTAGTAACTAATTTTACTGCCTTTCTTGGCATTTATCTGTACAGGCACAATTGGGAGTTTACAATCATAGTCACCAGCCCCAGTAAGACCACTGGAAATCAAAACATCATTCACTGATATCTTTGGTTTCTTCTCAGTTGTAACGATAGCCTTTTCTTTTGGAAAGATATGTAGCAAAGAGGGATGTTTAAGACCCAAACATCACATCAAAGACGCTTTCTGCATTCTTTGCTTATGTGCCCAATGCATAAACAGCCAAAACACACTCCACTTGATTTCAAGAAGCTAATCTTCTCACTGTGGGATTGTTTTCCCAACTGAGGACACATACCCAATGTGTGTGCACCTTCACAGCAGAGACATTCTTTCTTATCAGGACCATCATTTACCTTTCCTGGTTTTTCAGACTCACTTCCTTTGTATGCAGAAACCACAGTGGTTGCAAAGCTGGTTCGTTTTATTCCAGTAACTGAGAAGGAAATGTACTTCTTTTCACATCCTTATTCCTTACTACAGGATCATCCTGTATATTTCCAAACACTGGATCCATTACCATTTTGACTTGATGTTCTATAAAGTTAACGATATCAATGAAGGAAACTCTGCGGTTGTGTCTTTCTTGCAAATCACAAGCCACTGATCTCCATTTATCCCAAGTCTGTAAGGGAGTTTCTTTATAACTATCATCATATTGGCTGGCATGTCCAACTCATGCATATATTGCACCTCCTCCATGACATTACCACAGCCTCTAAGGAAAGACTGTATTCTTGTAAAGCATTAACATCCTCAGCTTTAATCTGAGGCCATGTAAGAGCTTTATTCATGTAAGCAGATGCAATTTTCTGCTCATTTCCAAAATGTTCTTGCAACAAATCTTTGGCTCTCATAAATCCCCTCTGTGGGTCAATATGCTGACAACTTTGTACCTAAATCCCTTGGAAGACCAACAGTATATTGTTCAAGGAAATACAGGCAATCACTGTAGTTATCAGTTTTACTCTCAACACTGTTCAAGAAAGCTCTCATGAAGGCATGATACTGAAAAGGGTCACCATCAAATACTTTCAGATCTCTTTTGGGTAAAGATGACAAACATTGCTGTTTTAACAAGAGCGTTGTTATCTCGTTTTGCTTTCTCATTACACCATAAATGTTGCTCGTGTACTTCCTCATCATCATGTGGATCCAATGCATTTCCTTGTGTCCCTTGCTCCACTGTTTGGTGTCCAGAAGGATGCTGCACCTATTGGAGGCTGTGAGGGTAATCTTGGTTGAGACTCTCCATTAGGCCTTACACCAGAGTTTAATTGACCATGCATTGATCCATTCACATTTACTGACCTTTGAGGAACAAATGATTTAGCACTAGGCATTAAGACTCTGTGTTTTCCTTTGATCTGACTCCAAGTTGGAATGTCTTCCTCCCTGAATGTCCAGATTTATCGCTTGACACACTCCGAGATTTTAAAACATTCAGTTTGGCCATTTGAACTTCAATTTCTCCTTGCAGATTAAGTTGTTCCTTTCTTTTCTTAGCTGCTCCTCTTGCTCCTCCAGTTCATGTTTATCCTTCAACAACTGTTGTGCGTGCCTTTAATGCAGCCAACTCAGCCTCTGCTTTGATACCATAGAAGAAGTAGATGACACACCAGATCTTCTTCCACTCAATTGAACTCTGATTCTTAGGACGATCTGCTCCCCACATTTGAGACACTATCATTAGGTTTAATGTCATCTTGTAATTTATCTGATGTAACGATGGATGAAGCTTGGACTGTCACTTGAGGAATAGTAAACTCTTCCCTTGATGCACCAGTTTCAGATTGAACAAGAATAACATTCTCCTCTGCCATCTTCAGCCAATTTTGAACTGCATCTTTAAATGTATCAGTATATTTCATGATGCTAAAAAAACACTCATTTTGTTTTTCCTGCTCATCTTCAGGAAGTAAGGGAATCACCATATCATGGAGCTTATTGGCATTTTCACAAGATTCAACAAGACTTCAAACAGCACTTGCATTGAGAGATATTTTCATTTCTTGTCATCAGATTCTTTATCTTTGGAATCAACCCTTTGATTTTATTTACCTTTGTTTTGCGTTCCTTTTGCAAACTTTCAATCTGGTTCCAATGCTTTACAGTGGGTTTGGATACTCTTTTTCGCCATCCATGACGTCATCAGCACTCCTTCACTCATGCTTGTGCTTTCAACGAATCAACAAAAGTTACGCTTTACTTTCAACTCTCACAGCATCGCAACGAAACGTAAACATTCACCATCAACTTCCAAAAACATCGCGGCATTACTTTCCACAACAAACGGATTGACAAACAACCTATTTCAAACACCAGAGCTCTGGACAAAACCAACTAAAGCCAAACAACAAACAAAACATCCTCGCGATCCTCCCAATGGATTAAACAGCGTACCGGACACTAACAAGCGCGTTTCCCAAAATAGCACAGCTTATTAGAAAAAAGCCCAGCAGGCTTACCTATGCAGGTGATTGTTTGCGTGCTTCTCTTTGAGCTTTGTTGGACATTTCTCGTTGAGCGTTTTAGCTTTTCTTTTCTCTCATTGAGCGAGCAGAATCCTGTATTCCGTGACGCGATGTTCAATCTTGCGATGGGTCCTCCAAGAAGTGAAGTTCTTTGTTGACAAAATGTAGCGGCTATCTTACGTTGTTAAAGGCGCTGAGAGGCTGAAGCAGGAACTCAATGCATTTGCGACGCATATAATAAAAGTATCAGTGAGGCAAACAGCTGTTATTCACATTTATTGCACAGACAGATATTTCTTCACTTTAAAAGTTTGTAGATGGGTATGCTTGTATAAATGAATGTTGAATGAATGGTCAACAAAGAATACATCATCCTGACTCACCCCTCTCCCTCTACCATACTAAGTGAACAGGTGACTAATATTAGTATTCCCAGGTAATCCGTGACCCTCCACCATGATCACATGACAGTTAACCTTTACATGTCCCTTTCATAGTCAGTTGTCGTATTGAGTCACGTCATCATCCTACAACCGCTTCAAAGCAAATATACCCCTTGATTGAAAAAAAAAAAACCTTCTGAAACGCCCACATATTTGACAATTGTGCATTTTATTTACTATTTTCATAGTGACAAGTATGTGATAGACATGTCTGTTTCTCCTCATGAATCAATTTGGGACAGGCTTCTGAAGCAGAATAATGGTCTATAGCTGATCTACAGCTAAATGTAGATGCGTTGATTATAACCAGAGGATATTTCTGACTACATACATTTAATAATAAAATATGACACTGACTGTAAGGGGAAAAGAGGAGAATGAGGAGGAGAATGAGAAGAATGAGGAGGAGGATGAGAAGGAGATAGAGAAAGAGATGAAGAATGAGGGAGAGGATAAGAAGAAGGAAATGGAGAATGAGGAGGAGGATAATAAGAAAGAGAAAGTGGCTGAGAAGGAGCTGGAGAATGAGGAGGAGGATAAGAAGGAAATGAGAATGAGGAGGAGGAATAAAAGAATGAGGAAGAGACTGAGAAGGAGATGGAGAATGAGGAGGAGGATAAGAAGAAGGAAATGGAGAATGAGGAGGAGGATAATATTCAATTCAATTCAATTCAAGTTTATTTGTATAAGCCTTTTACAAAATAAATCGTTAAAAGCAACTTTACAGAAAATTATGTTTCTACAATATTTAGTAGTAGCTAGTAGTTTGTGCACATTTGACAGGATTTTAGAAAAAAAAATAATAATACAAGACGTAAGTCAGATAGACGATGAACTATCAATATTATTAAGTTATTATATGATTCAGTCACACATTTAGCAATAATTGTTAGTTCTGTTTGTTGATTCAAGGTTAGCATCATCTGGGGTCCTCTGAGGGTCAGCATCATCTCTTCTCAGGTGTTCTGGATCCAGATTGGAGCTTGTTTAAATCCTAGTTACATTAGCATAGCTGCTGATCCAACAAAGTAAAATTAGTTTAACCCAAGCTAATGAATAAAATGCAACTTTGAAAAGATGCAACTACACTCACAATTAAAAGAAACATTATTCGAATGCTTGGCGAAAGAGATGTGTTTTTAATCTAGATTTAAACAGAGAGAGCGTGTCTGAACCCAACATTATCAGGAAGGCTATTCCAGAGTTTGGGAGCAAATGTGAGAAAGCTCTACCTCCTTTAGAGGACTTAGCTATCCTAGGAGACCACCAAAAGTCCAGCGTTTGTGACCTTAGGGTGCGTGATGGGTTGTAAGCGTGGTAGAAGGCTAGTTAGGATGCCACTGGAGCTAAACCATTTAGGGCCTTATAGGTAAGTAATGATAATTTGTAACTGATACTGAACTTAATAGGTAGCCAGTGCAGAGACTGTAAAATTGGGGTAATGTGATCATATTTTCTTGACCTGGTAAGGACTCTAGCTGCTGCATTTTGGACACCTGTAGCTTGTTTATTGAAGAAGCAGGACAACCACCTAGAAGTGCATTACAATAGTCCAGTCTAGAGGTCATGAATGCATGAACTAGCTTTTCTGCATCAGAAACAGATAACATGTTTCAGAAGCTTGGCAATGTTTCTAAGATGGAAGAATGCAGTTTTGTAACATTGGAAATATGATTTTCAAAAGACAAATTGCTGTCTAATATAACACCAGATTTCTGACTGTAGAGGAAGTAACAGTACATCCGCTCTAGTTGCAGATTGTAATCTACAAGATTCTGTGTAGTGTTTTTGGTCCAATAACTAATATCTCTGTCTTATCCGAATTTAATTGGAGAAAATTGTGTGTCATCCAATCTTTTACATTTTAACACACTCTGTTAGCTTAGATAATTGGGAAGTTTCATCTGGTCTCGTTGAGATATATAGCTGAGTATCATCAGCATAACAGTGGAAGCTAATTCCATTTTCTAATAATATTACCAAGGGGCAACATATATATTGAAAAATAGAAGGGGACCTAGGGACGGATCCTTGTGGCACTCCATATTTTACTGATGATAAATGAGATGACTCCCCATTTAAGTAAACAAAATGGTAGCGATCAGACAGGTAGATCTGTCTAAACCATCTTAGAGCCTGCCCTTGAATACCTGTATAGTTTTGTAATCGATCTATGAGTATGTCATGATCTATGGTGTTGAACGCAGCACTAAGATCAAGTAAGACTAGAAATGAGATGCAGCCTTGGTCTGACGCTAAGGAGCAGGTCATTTGTAATTTTAACAAGTGCAGTTTCTGTGCTATGGTGGGGCCTAAAACCTGACTGAAATTCTTCATACAGATCATTTTTATGCAGGAAGGTGCTCAATTGAGCAGACACAACTTTCTAAAATTTTAGACATAAATGGAAGATTTGAAATAGGCCTATAATTTGCCAGTACACTAGGATCTAGTTTTGGTTTCTTAATAAGAGGCTTGATAACCGCCAGCTTGAATGGTTTTGGGACGTGTCCTAAAGTTAACGACGAGTTTATGATATTGAGAAGCGTTTCTTCTGCTACAGGTAACAGCTCTTTCAGTAATTTAGTGGGTACAGGATCTAATAAACATGTTGTTGGTTTAGATACAGTGATAAGTTTATTTAGCTCTTCCTGTCCCTATGGTTGTAAAGCGTGCAGTTTATCTTTGGGTGCGATGGATGAAACTGAAGTGTTAGACGCTGTAGAATCTACATTCGCTATTGTATTTCTAATGTTATCTATTTTATCAGTGAAGAAATTCATAAAGTCATTACTATTTAACGTTGGTGGAATATTTGAATCAGGTGGCATCTGGTAATTTGTTAACTTAGCCACTGTGCTAAATAAAACCTAGGATTGTTTTGGTTATTTTCAATGAGTTTGTGTATATGCTCTGCCCTAGCAGTTTTTAGAGCCTGTCTATAGCTGGACATACTGTTTTTCCATGCAATTCTCAAAACTTCTAAGTTAGTTTTTCTCCATTTGCGTTCAAGACTACGAGTTAATTTCTTGAGAGAGTGAGTATTACTGTTATACCATGGTACAGATCGTTTTCTCTAACTTTTTCAATTTGATTGGGGCAACAGCTTCTAATGTATTAGAGAAAATAGTGCCCATGTTGTCAGTAATTTCATCTAATTGTGTGTATTTTTGGGTACAATTAGCAGTTGAGATAGATCAGGCAGGTTATTTGCAAATCTTTCTTTGGTGGCTGGAACAATAGTTCTGCCCAGACGGTAACGCTGAGACATATAGTTAATATCAGTTATACAGCATGCACGATACAAGGAAATGGTCTGTAATATCATCACTTTGAGGTACAATATCTATAGCAGTAAGATCGATTCCATGCGATATAATTAAATCTAGTGTATGATTAAAACGATGAGTGGAGCCCGGTGACATTTTGCTTGACTCCAAAGGAGTATATTAGATCAGTAAACGCAAGTCCTAATGTATCATTTGCATTATCAAGCGGAATATTAAAATCTCCCATGATTAGCCTTATCAACTGTAACTAGAAGGTCTGAGAGAGAAATCTGCAAATTCTTTCAGGAATTCTGTATACGCCCTGGTGGTCTATACACAGTAGCCAGAGCAAGAGATACATTAGATTTCTTTTGCATGTCTGACAGAGTAACATTTAGCAGAAGTATTTCAAAAGAGTTAAACCTGTATCCTGTTTTCTGGGTAACATTGAGAATATCACTATATATTGTTGAACACCCCACCACGCACCAGTCTGGCGGGGCTCATGCTTATAACAGTAGTTTGGTGGAGTACACTCATTTAGACCAAAATAATCATTTGGTTTTAGCCAGGTTTCAGTCAAGCAGAGTAAATCAAAACTATTATCTGTGATCATTTCATTTACAATAACTGCTTTTGGTGCGAGTGATCTAATATTTATGAGCCAAACTTTAAAAATTGTTTTTGTTCATTTACTTTACATTTTTCTGGTTTAATTACGATAAGATTTTTCTAGATCCTACATTATATTTATATTTTGACCTCACTATTCGGGGAACAGACACAGTCTTAATAGGTTTTACAGCTAAGTACCTTTAGCATTTAAGCGGTTAGAACAAAACTCATCATAATGGTTATTTGAGAATTGTCTTACTAGTCACATGGAGCGAAGTGTCCTGGAGATGTTGTCAGAGAGAAGCTCGCCCAATTCTGCTGGGGTGTAATCCATCAGCTGAAACAGTCTAGGGACGCTCCCAGAAAAGATTCCAGTTATTAACAAATAGCAGTTTCTGTTCTTTACACCATGACAACAACCATTCATTTAAAGCAAAAGTCTACTGAACCTTCGTGTCCTGCGTCGACGTGGGCAGTGGTCCTGACACGACGATCGCGCCGGCGGCGTGCTGCGAACCGCTCGATCAGGCTCCTGAAGTCCCTCTTCAGCGTCTCCGCCTGCCGCAGCGCGGTGTCGTTAACCCGGCGTGAAGCACGCACCGCTCTGGGGCTCTCGCCGCCTTCAGGATCGCGGTATCTCGCAGAAACATCGAGAACACGAGCACCAGGCAAACAATGAGTGTGCACTTTACCTTCGCTACGTAGCACTTACGGTCGGACGCATGGAGTCTCCGATGATCACAGCGTCGCGTCCTGTCTCGCTGGAGGGCGAGCGGTTCTGGATGGAGAGCTCGAAGGCAGGAGGGGAGAAGTAGTCCGGGACCCGCTCGCGTCCTCCGCTGTGGATGCACCCAGGGTCTGTGGTGTCCCAGGCCGCGAGTGAAGGACATCTGGGAAGATCGCGCCTGGGTGCACCGGCCTGCAGAGAAACACACGGAGTAGAGGTGTGGGACTGTTAACAGCACGCTGTATACTTACCCGGACTTGTGAGCGTCAGCCGGGATGATTCCAGCGCTGCTCTCCGCTCTCTCAGCTTGGCCTGCCTCTGTTCCAGGTCGCGAATCTGCTTCCCCACGCCTCGAGCTCGAGCTGCACAGAGTGGAGACATTCATCCGCCATTAAAGCAAGTAACAGTGAGTACAGCAGTGGTAATGTGTGAGAATAGAGTATTAGAATGTGAGCGCAGTTAGCAGCAACCACGCTTGCTGATGCTAACTGGCTAAAAGCTAATAGCGACCCGGAGATCAAAATAAAACTAGTGATAGCGAGCTCTGATTGTTTTTGTTGTAGAATACAATAGAGGATATATTCAGCGTATATAAACGGAAACAATGATGTATAAAATTGATTTTAAGTTAAAAATAGTCAATGAAAAGAATATAGTGACTGGAGCTCAAGCGCAGTACAGCCATCAGCAACAGCAAAAAACCTGTTCCTAAAATAAGAATAAGGAAGAGGCTGAGAAGGAGATGGAGAATGAGGAACAGGATGAGAAGAATGAGGAGCAGGATGAGAAGAATGAGGAGCAGGATGAGAATAATGAGGAGGAGGATCACAAGAATGTGGAGGGAATGAGAAGGAATGGAGAAGGAGAAGACAGGAAGGAACTGCGGTTTTCTCCAGCTGGACAGAAAACCCTGCTAGCTATGTTTAAAAAAAAAAAAAAGGGTGCTGTTTTGTTAATGGAGATGGAGAAGGCAAAGTTGAATGAGAAGGAGATGGGGAGAAAAAATTAATAAATAAAATAAAAATAAAAAAAATATATAAAGGAAAAGGGGCTGCTTTTTTTCTCCTGCTGGGAGATCACCCCTTACTGATACCTGAGGGGACCGCTGTTATCCCTCAAGCGGGGCAACTCCCCTCAGAAGAAGGGACCTGCTGTTCTCTCCAGCTGGAGAAAAACCCTTGCTGCTATAGCTGCAGGGACCGCTGTTCACTCTTTAACAGAGGATGAACACCCTGCTACTTAAATGTAGATGGAGAAGTTGAATGTGGAGGAGAAAAAAAAACCTTATATAAATTAAAGGGGCTACTGTTTTCTCTCGCTGGGAGATCACCCCTTGTCCTGATACCTGAGGGGGCTGTTATCCCTCAAGCGAGGGACAACTCCCCTCAGAAGAAAGGGACCTGCTGTTCTCTCCAGCTGGAGAGAGCACCCTTGCTGCTATGGCTGCAGGGGACTGCTGTTCATCCCTTCAGCAGAGGATGAACACCCCTGCTACTTAAAATAAGAGGGACTTGCTATTCTCTCCCTCGCATTCTAGAGGGAGAATACACCACTCCTATTATAGGCTGCATTAAGGACATCTCTGTAACATTTTCTTCTCTTTGCAGGAAGGAAACAAGGAAACGCTACTATCACACCACTCATACCAAGATCAGGGACATGTTGCTCGTTATGGTTCTCCAGCTGGAGAAAATACCTTCACTGCTATTATCAGCTACCTTAATTGCTATTCTCTGCCTCATTAGAAGGGAGAATACCCTCCCAGCCAGTAGGTTGCATTAAGGATATAGCAATAACACTGTCTTTTCTCTTTGCAGGATTGGAACAAGGTTGGTTTTGGGGGTTCTTCTTCAGGCCGTAATACCTCTCATTATGTTTTAGGGTTAATGTTAAAGCTCTTGTATGTTCAGTTATTCTGGCAGCAAGAACCCCCATAATGAACCATACCGCCAAAGATAAATTGTGTTCAATAAACTCAAGTAAACTTCCAAAGTGGTTCCTGTCTGAACTAATGCTCCTTTCTTTATTCCTTCCTCTCTTCAACTCTCTACTCTTCTCACCTAAAACAATCTTAAACCTACAGAAACTTAGAGGGCCTGCGATAGATTGACTTACCACGCCCACTGTGAAAAACATGGATTGTAGAGTCCCGTGAGCTACCCGTATGTCACTCTGCAACCGACAAATAACCATAACCTTGGGATGTACATAGATCCTCCATTTACCGATGATCCCACCAATTTAATTGAGATTATGCCAGTACCGTGCATCGCACACCAAACCTAGGGTAATCAAGAAGCCACCATCATCATCATAGTGATTAACCTGTCGCCATAGGCATTCTCAATATTCTCAAAAGCGAAAGCAAGTGATGGAGTGTTGGGTTGTGTTTGTATGTGTGCTTGTCTCTCTCTGCCTATTTTCTCCAGCGCCGAATGCCTCACTGGAACATCACCCGATCGAAGGGGGAATATATGTGGATTATCACTTGAACAGTCATTCATCATGAACTATTAGTGCATCATAAAACAGTCATGGTGCCAAGATGGCTAAGGGAGATATCACTCCCTCAAGTCAAGTCACCTTTTATTTATATAGCACTTTAAACAAAATACATTGTGTCACAGCAACTGAACAACATTCACTAGGAAAAACAGTGTGTCAATAATGCAAAATGAAGTTAAAGGCAGTTCATCATTGAATTCAGTGATGTCATCTCTGTTTCAGTTGAATAGTGTCTTGCATATATTTGCAATCAAGTCAACTGACATGCTGTAGTAGTGAAGTGACTCCTCAACTTAAAGCAGAGTGCCAGAGGCTGTACATGCGGAAGGAACCAAACTCCATCGGTGACAGAATGGAGAAAAAAAACCTTGGGAGAAACCAGTTAGTTCAATCTCCAGGCTGCAGCAAAAGTCAGATTGGGCAAAAAATCATCTGTTTCCTGTGGTCTTGACCTGATGCTTCTCTGAGGATCAAAGGTCTTTACAGGGATCTGTATCTGGGGCTCTAGTTGTCCTGGTGCGCTGTCTTTCAGGGATGTAGAGGTCCTTTCTAGTGCTTGGTTCCACCATCTGGTCATCGGAGATAGCTGCACTGGATTCAGGTGACTGCAGTGATCCCTGGATCTGGATACAGACTGGATCTGAGATCACTCGGTGACCCAGAGATAAAGAGAGAAAATCAGACTCAATATTAGCTTTAGCTGCTATTCTTCTAATGATGTAGCAAGTACATGGTGTGGTATGGGAAGTGTTCCGGTCGTATCACCTAATAATGCAAGCCTAAAAATCCATTAATGGCTGTGAATATAAAAGCTATTAGTATGTTATGTGTGTTGTAAGGTTAAGAGATGGGTCTTTAATCTAGATTTAAACTGCAAGACTTGTGTCTGCCTCCGGTGAAAAAATGTTAGGGTAGGTTATTCCAGAGTTTAGGCTCCAAATAGGAAAAGGATCTGGCACCAATAGATCTGATTTTGATGTATTCTAGGTAAATTATCAAGTTATTGCCTGAGCTTTGAGAACGAGCAGCGTTAGAGGATTATAATGTAAAGAGCTCATTCAAATACTGAGGTTCACTTGTCAAACCATTCAGGGCTTTATACGTATCAAGCAGTATTTTAAAATCTATACAACTGTTTGATGAGGGAGCCAGTGCAGTGTATGACAGGAACGGACTAAGTGTATGAGTCATACCTTCCTGGTTTCTAAGAGTAAAGAACTCTGGCTGCTGCATTTTGGACTCAGGCTGTAAATTGTGTTTACTAAGCAATGCAGAATGTCAACCACCCAATAAAGCATGTATCAATAATCTAACCTTGAGGAGTCATAAAGCTTGGATTAACATCTGCCTGCATTTGATATTGAGTGCATAGCGTAATTTAAGATATAATATAGTTTAAGATGGAAAAAATGACAGTTTTACAAATGTGTAGAAACATGGCTTCTAAGGAATAGATTGTGATCAAATAGCACACCTAGGTTCCTGAACGATGACGAAGACTTGACATGAGCAACCATCAAGTCTTAGACAGTGTTCTAGGTTGATTACATGCAGAGTTATTTAGGGTCCTAATAATTAACATCCTCTGTTTTTTTCAGAATTTAGCAGTAAGAAATTACTTGTCATCCAGTTTTTATATGCTATGCATACACATTAGTTTTCAAATCTGAAAGTGTGTTTCAACGGCCACAAGAGTAAATATAGAGCCGTTCATATCATCAGCATATATAAGTGAAAGCTAACACTCATGTTTGCCTGATGATATCTCCCAAGGGTAACATATAAAGCTTGAAGAGCATCGACCCTAGATACTGAGCCTTGAGGTACTCCATACTGCACTTGTTGATCGAGCATGATACATCTCATTCATTGTCTACATCTGGTATGGCGGTCATATAGTATGATTTAAACCATGCTAATGCACATTCCATTGAATGCCAACAAAGTGTTCGAAGTCTATGCCAAAGAATGTTGTGGTCAATATGTGTCAAACGCAGCACTAAGATCCAATGAAACTAATAAGAGATACAGTACCATGATAGGATTTATAAGAGCAGGTCATTTGTAATCTAAGGAGTATAGTCCTAGTACTCATGATTCGGTCCCTAAATCCTGACTGGAAATACCTCACATACAGTATATTACCATTTTCTCTAAGAAGTGAATACTAATTGTGAGGTGAATACACTCTTTCTAGTATCTTGGACAGAAAGGGAGCCATCTGAGAATTGGTCTATAATTAACTAGTTCTTTGAGGTCAAATTGTGTTTTTTTTGATGAGAGGCTTAATACACTGCCAGTTTGAAGGTTTTGGGGACATATCCCAATGACAATGAGAAATTAACAATAGTCAGAAGAGGATCTATGACTTCTGGAAGCACCTCTTTAGGAGCTTAGATGGTATAGGGTCTAACTTACATGTTGTTGGTTTAGATGATTTAACGAAGTTTATACAATTCTTCCTCTCCTTTGGTAGGAAATGAGTGGAACTGTTCCTCAGGGGTCTATAGTGCACTGTCTGATGCATACTTAGCTGACTGGCTTAATGCTTACAATTTTATCTCTAATAGTATCGATTTTAGAAGTAAAGTAGTTAGTAAAGTCATTACTGTTGTGATGTTGGGAAATGTCAACACTTGTTGAGGCTTTACTTTTAATTAATTTAGCCACTGTATTGAATAAATACCTGGGGTTATGTTTGTTTTCTTCTAAAAGAGAAGAAAGAGTAATCGGATCTAGCAGTTTTTAATGCTTTTCTGTAGGATAGGTTACTTTCCTGCCAGGCAATAGCAATACCTCTAGCTTTGTTTTCCTCCAGCTGCGCTCCATTATTCAGGCTGCTCCCTTTAGGGCGAGTATGCTCATTATCAATCACCTTTATTTATATAGTGCTTTAAACAAAATACATTGTCAAAGCACTGAACAACATTCATTTGGAAAACAGTGTCTCAATGATGCAAAATGATAGTTAAAGGCAGTTCATCATTGAATTCAGTTATGTCATCTCTGTTCAGTTTAAATAGTGTCTGTGCATTTATTTGCAATCAAATCAATTATATACAGCTTTAGATGAAGTGACCCCAACTAAGCAAGCCAGAGGCTACAGCTGACAAGGAACAGAAACTCCATTGGTGACAGAATGGAGAAAAAAACCTTGGGAGAAACCAGGGCTCAGTTGGGGGCCAGTTCTCCTCTGACCAGACGAAACCAGTAGTTCAATTCCAGGCTGCAGCAAAGTCAGATTGTGCAGAAGAATCATCTGATTCCTGTGGTCTTGTCCTGGTGGTCCTCTGAGACAAGGTCTTTACAGGGGATCTGTATCTGGGGCTCTAGTTGTCCTGGTCTCGCTGTCTTTCAGGGCAGTAGAGGTCCTTTCTAGGTGCTGATCCACCATCTGGTCTGGATCGCATTCTGGATCCAGGCGACTGCAGTGACCCTCTGATCTGGACACGACTGGATCTGGTGGCTACGGTGACCTCCGAACAAGAGAGAAACAGACAAATATTGCGTAGATGCCATTCTTCTAATGATGTAGAAAGTAAAGTGAAGTGTTTCCAGTTCGGTTTACCTTATTAATGCAGCCTAAAAATCCTTTACGATTTGGATATCAAAAGCATATTAGTATATTATGTGTATGCCAGGTTAAAGAGATGGGTCTTTAATCTAGATTTAAACTGCAAGAGTGTGTCTGCCTCCGAACTATGTTAGGTAGGTTATTCCAGAGTTTAAGCCAAATAGGAAAAGGATCTGCACCGCAGTTGATTTTGATATTCTAGGTATTATCAAATTGCCTGGAGTTTTGAGAAGCGTAAGGACGTGAGGAGTATAATGTGAAAGGAGCTCATTCAAATACTGAGGTGCTAAACCATTCAGGGCTTTATAAGTAATAAGCAATATTTTAAAAGCTTACGATGTTTGATAGGGACAGTGCAGTGTGGACAGGACCGGGCTAATATGGTCATACTTCCTGGTTCTAGTAAGAACTCTTGCTGCTGTATTTTGGACTAGCTGTAGTTTGTTTACTAAGCGTGCAAGAACAACCACCCAATAAAGCATTACAATAGTCTAACCTTGAAGTCATAAATGCATGGATTAACTTTTCTGCATTTGACATTTGAGACATAGGCGTGAATTTAGATATATTTTGAGATGGAAAATGCAGTTTTACAAATGCTAGAACGTGGCTTTCTAAGGAAAGATTCGATCAAGTAGCACACTAGGTTCCTAACTGATGAGAAGAATTGACAGAGCAACCATCAGAGTCTTAGACAGTGTTCTAGGTTATTACAAGCAGAGTTTTAGGCCCTATGATTAACACCTCTGTTTTTCTAATTTAGCAGTAAGAAATTACTGTCATCCAATTTTTTATATCGACTATGCATTCCATTAGTTTCAAATTGGTGTGTTTCACCAGGCTCTAGGAAATATGACTGAGTATCATCAGCATAACAGTGAAAAGCTAACACCATGTTTCCTGATGATATCTCCCAAGGGTAACATATAAAAGCGTGAAGAGTAAGCGCCCTAGTACTGAGCCTTGAGGTACTCCATACTGCACTTGTGATGCGATATGATACATCTTCATTCACTGCACTAACTGATGGCGGTCATATAAGTATGATTTAAACCATGCTAATGCACTTCCACTGATGCAAACAAAGTGTTCAAGTCTATGCAAAAGAATGTTGTGGTCAATTGTGTCAAAGCAGCACTAAGATCCAATAAAACTAATAGAGCGATACACCCACGATCAGATGATAAGAGCAGATCATTTGTAACTCTAGGAGAGCAGTTTCAGTACTATGATACTGGTCTAAATCCTGACTGGAAATCCTACATATACCATTTTTCTCAAGAAGGAATATAATTGTGAGGATACCACCTTTTCTAGTATCTTGGACAGAAAAGGGAGATTGAGATTGGTCTATAATTAACAAGTTCTCTGGGGTCAAGTTGGTGTTTTTTATGAGAGGCTTAATAAGCAGCCAGTTTGAAGGTTTTGGGGACATATCCTAATGCCAATGAGGAATTGATAATAGTCAGAAGAGGACCTATGACTTCTGGAAGCACCTCTTTTAGAGCTTAGATGGTATAGGTTCTAACATACATGTTGTTGGTTTAGATGATTTAACAAGTTTATACAATTCTTCTCTCCTATAGTAGAGAATGAGTGGAACTGTTCCTCAGGGGGTCTATAGTGCACTGTCTGATGTGATACCTGTAGCTGACGAGCTGAATGGTTGCAATTTTATCTCTAATAGTATCGATTTTAGAAGTAAAGTAGTTCATAAAGTCATTACTGTTGTGGTGTTGGAAATGTCAACACTTGTTGAGGCTTTATGTTTGTTAATTTAGCCACTGTATTGAATAAATACCTGGGGTTATGTTTGTTTTCTTCTAAAGAGAAGAAAATAATCAGATCTAGCAGTTTTAATACTTTTCTATAGGATATGCTACTTTCCTCGAAGCAATCAAATACCTCTAGTTTTGTTTTCCTCCAGCTCGCTCCATTTTTCAGCTGCTCACTTTAGGGTGCAGAGATGCTCATTATACCATGGTGTCAAACTGTTTTCCTTAACCTTCCTTAGCAAAGGAGCAACTGATTTAAAGTGCTAGAAAAGAGAGAGTCCATAGTTTCTGTTACATCATCATGTTGTTCTGAGGTTTTGGATATGCTAGAATTTGGATACATCAGGAAGATAACTTAAAAGCAGTCTTTTGTGGTAGAAGTGATGGTTCTCTCGATACTTGTAACAAGAAGCAGAATTTACAATTTTGGCTATATGAAGTTTACACAGAACTAAATAATGATCTGAGATATCATCACTTGGCTGAATAATTTCAACACTATCAACATCAATTCCATGTGACAGTATTAAATCTAGAGTATGATTTTCGACAATGAGTAGGTCCTGAAACATGTTGTCTAACACCAATAGAGTTCAGAATGTCTATAAATGCTGATCCCAATGTATCTTTTTCATTATCGACATGGATATTAAAATCACCAACTATTAAAATTTTATCTGCAGCCAGAACTAACTTCGGATGTAAAATCACCAAACTCTTTAATAAAGTCTGTATGGTGCCCTGGTGGCCTGTATACAGTAGCCAGTGCAAACATAACAGGGGATTTATCATTAACATTGGTTTCTCTGGATAATGTTATATGAAGCACCATTACTTCAAACAGTTATACTTGAAGCCTGCCCTCTGAAATCCTGAAAACGTTGTTATAAATTGAAAAGCTCCTCCCCCTTTTGCCTTTTAGACGCGCTCATGTTTATAACAGTAATCATGGGGGGGTGGACTCATTTAAAATAATGTAATCATGGTTTTAGCCAAGTTTCTGTCAAACAGAGACATCTATATTATGATCAGTTATCATATTATTTACAAAAAGAGTTTTTTAGTAGAAATGGATCTGATATCAATAAGCCAATCTTTATCATTTGTTTATCCATATTGCATTTGTTTTTTATTTGTTGAACCTCAATTAAATTGTTAACCTTAACTTGGTTTGGCGTTTTTGTATTTTCTAGTTGGGAACAGACACACTCTCAATAGTGTGATATCTAGGGTGAAAGAGTCTCATGTGCTTGAGAATTAACTGACCTCTGTGACGGGGAGGCAGCTAGCAGGCGGTCGGTTTAGCCAGTCTGTCTGCTTCCTGACCTGGGCCCCTAGTTAGCCAAGTATAAACTTTAAGACTATTTGCCATATTTCTAAAAGGAGAGTGGGCAGCTCAAGGAGAGATGAAGACCATCTCTTTTCAACAGGTCAGGTATGCCCCAAAAGCTCGTCCAATTGTCTATGAAACCTATATGTTATTCTGTGGCACCACTTAGACATCCAACCATTGAATGATGACAATCTGCTATGCATCTTGTCACCACGCGTGTAAGCAGGGGAGACCAGAGCATATTACAGTGTTGACATCATGCTTTGCAAGTTCACACACCTCTTTAATGTTATTTTAGTGATCTCCGACTGGAAGTCAAACATCATATAGCTCAGCATGAATAACAATCTTACTGTATGTAACGTTTGATCAGGCTTCAGTCCACCAGAGGGAGCCTTCACCTGAATATTGAACTCTGCCATTTCCTGTTCCTGCCACATCATTTCCTGTCTTGTCATTTCCTGTCACCCTGTATATAAGTCATTTGTTTGCACTGCCATTTTGCAAGTATTGCCAGTTCACTGCCTTACTAAGCGTTATTTCATTGTTCCATTGTTGATACTTGTTATGATCTTTGCTTTTGCTCTTTTGACTCACGCTTTTGGATTACTGTTTTGGATTTGTCTGCCAGTGGATTGTTTTGCCCGTGTTTGACCCAAGCCTGTGACCCTGACCAGCGAGTTGTGAATATTTTTTGGATTTCATGCTCAGATCCTATAATAAAACCGCTCAGCCTAAATCCTCCTTACAGAATCTTCACCCAGTGCGGATCCAGCGAGTCTCTCAACTCCTTTCTATCATCGAGTATCAAAAGGATCTCTGAATGGTTTTCAACACCAGTTGTTGGCGCTACAAGCCACCAATGAGCATTTGACACAGTACATTCAGTCTCTCCCTCCCACGACCTGACCCGGTAAGATTCAAGTTACTATAAGTTTGATGGCTCTCCTGACAAGCTGTACTGGTTTCCTACGATAGTGTTCTATCTATTTCTCTAACCAACCTCAAACTTATCACAAAGACCGTCAAAGTGTTCATTTATCATGACCTTGCTTACCAGGAAAGCATTAGAGTGGGCTACTGCTGTTTGGGATCATGATACACATATCCAGCAGTCTTAGTAGTTATTTCACGCAATTGATTCATGATGTCTTCCAATATCCTGCTGGGGCCTGGATGCAGCAACTCAACTAACTCGAGTTACGCCTAAGACAACAGGCCAGCTTCGACTATGCTATCCAGTTTCAGCACTCTCGAGCACAAGTGGGTTTAATGATGTTGCTTTGAAGCACATCTTCGTTCAAGTCTGTCTGCTAAATTACAAAGCGATATTATGTAAAGATGACTCCCTCGACTTCTCCCAGTTTGTTACCCTTGCTATCAAGATTGACAATCTTTTATGAACTCAACCAAGTCCCAAGTCTAACTTAGCTTATGTGCTCACTATTACTGCTCAAACACCATGTCAGTCTGTTCCTTCGAAGCCATGCAAATTGGCGAACTCACTTAACACCTGATGAAGCGGAGAAGAAGATTACTCAATCAACTCTGTTTCTACTGTGGTGAATCAGGGACATGCGCTGTTCCAACTGTCCTGTTAAACCTAGCTGTAAACCCCTATTCAAGTTATCGAGGAGTCACATATTGAATACTTTATAAATCAGTTTATGCTTGTCACTTCCCATCATTTTGTCAGTTGCTAATGAAAACCATAATTTTTCAGCGTTAATAGATTCTGGAGCTGCTGCAAAATGTGATCCATCAAGATTTAGTTAAGCAGTTGAACATTCCTACAATCAAATGTGAGCCACCTATTGCTGCTCTGCCGTTGATGATGGTCCTGTCCGTGAAAGGTCATATCACTCATCAAACACTTCCCATAAAACTTAGAGTTGGCCTGTTTCATGGAAGAAATCACTCTATATGTTGCTATCATTACCCGCTAAACCCAGTTATCCTAGGGATATCCTTGGTTGTCTACCGCAACCACAGTTTTCCTGAGAGGAGGAGTTGGTCAGTTGGTCACCTCATTGTCCTCTCACTGTCTAGAGCTGCCCACCAAGCTTCCAGTCTATGCGACTCATCCTAGCCAAGAATCCAACTTCACCACCCACTAATGTCCCTATTGGTTGCTGACTTAGTCGAGGTGTTTAGCTAGACAAGGCCACCAAGTTGCCACCTCATCGCCCCTGGGACTGCGCCATTGAACTCCCTTCCTAACTCCTCTCCACCTAAGAGTGCGTGTTTATCCCTGTCTATTCCCTGAAACCAAGGCTCATGGAAGAATACATTGAAGAGGCCTTATCTTCGGGTTTATTAGGGCCATCCACCTCTCCGCTGCATCTGGGTTCTTTTTTGTTGACAAGAAAGATGGTGGTTTAAGACCTTGTATTGACATCGGGCACTCAATGCTATCACTGTTAAGAATCACCATCCTTTGCCTCTTATCCCTTCCTCTCTGGAGCAATTATGTGAGGCCAGCTATTTTACAAAATTGGATCTCAGATCTGCCTACAATCTCATCAGAACTCCGTGAGGATGATGAATGGAAGACTGCTTTTCTCACCAGCAGGGCACTCTAGTATTTGGTTATGCCATTTGCAGGCTTGAGCAATGCACCTTCAATCTTCCAGTCCTTCATCTAATGGAAGTTTTCAAGGATCTCTTGAATCAGTATGTGATTGTTCATATAGAGCGATATCTTGATCTACTCTTGCTCCATGGAGGATCATACTCTCATGTAAGAACTGTGTTGTCCAGCCTACCCAGAATGGTCTTTTTGTCAGAAGCGAAAGTTATGAGATTCATGTTTACATCAATTAAGTTCCTGGGATACAATATTAGCCATTCAGGAGTTGAGATGGATGACATCAAAGTAAAAGCTGTCACGGACGGCCACACCCAGCATTGTTAAGGAGTTACAAGCGATTTCTAGATTTGCAAACTTCTACCTAGAATTCATCAGTGATTTAGTACCATAGCTGCACCTGTCACCTCACACTTAAAGGAAAACCCAATAGAATTGGAGTATGGACAGAGGCAGCTACTTCAGCATTCAATAAGCTCAAGTCCAGTTTCACCACAGCTCCCATTCTTAAGCATCCAGATCCTAAACTTCCCTTCATCGTCGAGGTTGATGCCTCCGACTGTGGAATCGGTGCTGTCCTTCTCAGCGCATGGAACACCCGGCAAGTTACACCCTTGCATCTCTTCTCAGAAAGTTAACTCCAGCGAAAGAAATTACGATATTGGTAACAAGGAATTATTATCCATCAGAGGCTCTTGAAAGAATGGAGACACTGGCTAGAAGTGGATATCAACTAAGGACATCTTGGATTCATCACTTATTAGAGACTTTCACCAGACTCACCCAGATGATCCGGCACCCAGACCAAGGGGTGCGTCCTAGAAGAACACCTAGAGGTGTTCCTAGGGGAGGAATCTGTAAGCGTTTGATTAGGCTCCTGGTAAGCATTTGACTATGGTGTCTGGTGTCTCTATATTCAACTGTCCCATCAATAGAATCACCAATAACTAGGGCACTTTCATCAGGTTTCTCAGTGAGTGCATCACTGAGTGGAGAACCTGTTTAATGTTTTGATCGAACAGAAGAGCCGATGTTTTGGCCTGCGACATATGCTGCCTCACTGTCACCCAGTTGCCCAGCTCAGGGGCTCTGCTGCGAACCCGAACAATGTACAGGGAATCCTGAGCTAGAGCATCTAGAGCCCCTAATATTCTTTGTCCTCAATTAAGTTTAAGCTGTTGAAGTTTAAATACCCCAGGACTGGATCTGGTGAGGTGACCCGGAACAAAGGAAAAAACAAAATTAGCGAGATGCCATTCTTCAAGATGTAGAAAGTAAAAGTGGTGTTTCCGTTTTACCTATTAATGATAAAAACCTTTTAACGGATTTGGATATCAAAAGATATTAGTATATTATGTATCCAGGTTGGAATGGCTTAATAGATTTAAAACTGCAAGAGGTGGAACTATGTTAGGTAGGTTATTTAATTTGCCAAAGGAAAGGATTCCGCCCGGTTAGGATATTCTAGGTAATAAATTGCCTGAGTTTTGAGAACGAATTAGAGGATATAATGTGAAAGGAGCCTGGCAAATACGGGTGCTAAAATTCAGGGCTTTAAAGTAAAGCAATATTTTAAAAGCTATACGAGTTTGATAGGGAAGGTGGTTACAGGACCTACATATACTTTTTAGTAAGAACCTGCGCGTATTTTGGACCTTATTTGTTTACTAAACGGAACAATACAATAAAATTTACAAAGTCAACCTGAAGTCATAAATGATGGGATTAACATTTGTTTACTTAGAGCATAAAATTTAGATATATTTTTTTGAGATGGAAAATGCAGTTTTACAAATGCTAGAACGGGTTTCTGGGGTTGCGATCAAGTAGCACACCGGTTCCAACTTGATGAATTGACAGAAACCATCGTCAGAAGTTTCAGGTTTTAAAGCAGGTTTTGGGCCCTGGATTAACACCCCTTTCGTTTAGGGTAAAAAACCGCATCCAATTTTTTTCCATATCATTCCATTAGTTTCGAATGGGTGTTTCACCAGGTCGGTAAGGGGGAATTCATAAGCATAACATGAAAGCAACAATGTTTCCTGATGATTTCCCCAAGGGTACATGGGAAGGTGCGGCCCGTAGAGCCTTGGGTACCCTACGATTTGATCGAATGATACATCTTCATTCACGCTACCCTTGGGTCATATAAGTTTGATTTAAACCATCAATTTCCACTGATGCAAAAATGTTCAAGTCTACAAAAAGAAAAGGGTTAATTGTGTCAAAGAGACAAGATCCAAAAAACAATAGAAAAATCACCCAATCAGATGATAAGAAGATCATTTGTAATTTAAGGGGAGAGCAGTTTCAGACTATGAACTCTAAATCCTGACTAAAACCCATTACCATTTTTCCTAAGAAGGAATTTTGAGGATAACCCTATTCTTGGAAAAAAGGGAATTAATTTTTTTAAAAGTTCCCGGGGTCAAGGGATGAGAGGCTTAATAACAGGTTTAAGGGGGACATATCCAAACCAATGAGGTTGATAATAGTAGAAAGGGAATGACTTCTGGAAGCCAACCTTTTTTGGCTTGATGGTATAGGTTCTAACATAAAATTTTTGGTTTAGATGATTTAACAAGTTTATACACCCCTCCTATAGAGAATGAGGGGAACTGCCTCAGGGGTCTATAGTACGTCTGATGTGATATGTAGCTGCGGCTGAATGGTTGAATTTTATCTCTAATGTTCGATTTTGAAAAGTTTCATTAACTGTTGTGGTGTTGAAATGCAAATTGTTGATTTTTTTGGTTAATTTACCATTGAAAATAAATTTGGGTTATGTTTTTTTCTTCTAAAAAAGGAAGAAAAGTAACGATCTAGCAGTTTTTAATATTTTTTTTGGGATATCTACTTTCCGCCAAAAATAAATACCCGTTTTGTTTTTTCCTCCAGCGCCCCCAAGCTGCTCACTTTTAGGTGCAATACCATTATAATGGCAAACTGTTTTTAACCTTCCTTGCAAAGCAACTGTATTTTAAAATTAGAAAGAGCCATGTTTCTGTTACATCATCATGTTGTTCTAGGGTTTGGAATTTGGATAAATCAGGAAGATAACAAAGAGTCTTTTTGTAGAAGGATTTCTTCGAACTTTAACAAGAAGCAGAATTTAAATTTTGGCTATATGAATTTAAAACAAATAAGTCTGATATCATCACTTTGATATTTAAACATCAACATCAATTTCCTTGAAGATTAAATCTAGAGTATGATTTGGAAGGGAAACTTTTGCCCTAACACCCAAAGAGTTCAAAGCCCTAAAATCTGATCCCAATGAAATTTTTCCCCCATAGGATTTAAAAACCCAATTTAAAATTTTACGAACCAACTTCAAAACAAAACTTTAATAAAGTCGAGGTGCCCGGGCAGAGCCGAAAACAAACAGGGGATTTAAACCTCTGATAATGTTTTATGAAGCACCATTCCAAACGAGAATTGGCCGCCCCCAGAAATCCAAAACGGGTTATAAATTAAAACCCTCCCCCGCCTTTTAGAGGGGCTCATGTTTATAACAGAATCATGGGGTGGACCACTAAAAAATTTTGGTTTTAGCCAAGTTTCCCCAGAGCACATCTTATTATGATATTTCATATTATTTACAAAAGAGTTTTTTAGAAATGGATCTGATATCCAATAAAACCCATATTTGTTTATCCATATTGCATTTTTTTTTTTGTTGAACCTCAATTAAATTGAACCTTAACTTGGTTTGGACGTTTTTGTATTTTATTGGGAACCACCTCAATTGGTGTATCTAGGTGAAAGAGTCTCTATGTGCTGAGAATTAACTGACCTCTGTGACGGGAGGCAGCTAGCAGCGGTCGGTTTAGCCAGTCGTCTGCTTCCTGACCTGGGCCCCAGTTAGCCAAGTATAAACTTTAAGACTATTTGCCATATTTCTAGAAAGGAGAGTGAGCACTCAAGGAGAGATGAAGACCATCTCTTTTCAACAGGTCAGGTATGCCCCAAAAGCTCGTCCAATTGTCTATGAAACCTATGTTATTCTGTAGGGCACCACTTGACATCCAAGCCATTGAATGATGACAATCTGCTATGCATCTTGTCACCACGGTAAGCAGGGGAGACCAGAGCATATTACAGTGTCTGACATCATGCTTGCAAGTTCACACACCTCTTAATGTTATTTTTAGTGATCTCCGACTAGGAGGTCAAACATCATTAGCCAGCATGAATAACAATCTTACTGTATGTAACGTTTGATCAGGCTTCAGTCCACCAGAGGGAGCCTTCACCTGAATATTGAACTCTGCCATTTCCTGTTCCTGCCACATCATTTCCTGTCTTGTCATTTCCTGTCACCCTGTATATAAGTCATTTGTTTGCACTGCCATTTTGAGATTGCCAGTTCACTGCCTTACTAAGCGTTATTTCATTGTTCCATTGTTGATACTTGTTATGATCTTTGCTTTTGCTCTTTTGACTCACGCTTTTTGGATTACTGTTTTGGATTTGTCTGCCAGTGGATTGTTTTGCCCGTTTTGACCCAAGCCTGTGACCTGACCACGAGTTGTGAATATTTTTGGATTTCATGCTCAGATCCTATAATAAAACCACGCTCAGCCTAAATCCTCCTTACAGAATACTTCACCCAGTCGCGGATCCAGCGGAAGTCTCTCAACTCCTTTCTATCATCGAGTATCAAAGGATCTGCTGAATGGTTTTCAACACCAGTTGTTGGACGCTACAACCACCAATGAGCATTTGACACAGTACATTCAGTCTCTCGCCCCTACGACCTGACCCGGTAAGATTAGACGTTACCTGATAAGTTTGATGGCTCTCCTGACAACTGTACTGGTTTCCCTACGATAGTGTTCTATCTATTTCTCTAACCAACCTCAAACTTATCACAAAGACCATACAAAGTGTTCATTTATCATGACCTTGCTTACCAGGAAAGCATTAGAGTGGGCTACTGCTGTTTGGGATCATGATACACATATCCAGCAGTCTTATAGTTATTTCACGCATTGATTCATGATGTCTTCCAATATCCTGCTGGGGCCTGGATGCAGCAACTCAACTAACTCAGTTACGCAAGACAACAGGCCAGCTTCTGACTATGCTATCCAGTTTCGCACTCTCGAGCACAAAGTGGGTTTAATGATGTTGCTTTGAAGCACATCTTTCGTTCAAGTCTGTCTGCTAAATTACAAAGCGGAATTATTATGTAAAGATGACTCCCTCGACTTCTCCCAGTTTGTTACCCTTGCTATCAAGATTGACAATCTTTATGAACTCAACCAAGTCCCAAGTCTAACTGCTTATGTGCCTACTATTACTGCTCAAACACCATGTCAGTCTGTTCCTTCTGAAGCCATGCAAATTGGACGAACTCACTTAACACCTGATGACGGAGAAGAAGATTACTCAATCAACTCTGTTTCTACTGTGGTGAATCAGGACATGCGCTGTTCCAACTGTCCTGTTAAACCTGCTGTAAACCCCTATTCAAGTTATGAGAGAGTCACATATTGAATACTTTATAAATCAGTTTATGCTTGTCACTTCCCATCATTTTGTCAGTTGCTAATGAAAACCATAATTTTTCAGCGTATAGATTCTGGAGCTGCTGCAAATGTGATCCATCAAGATTTAGGTTAAGCAGTTGAACATTCCTACAATCAAATGTGAGCCACCTATTGCTGTTACTGCCGTTGATGATGGTCCTGTCCAGTAAGGTCATATCACTCATCAAACACTTCCCATAAAACTTAGAGTTGGCCTGTTTCACTGGAAGAAATCACTCTATATGTTATATCATTACCAGAAACCCAGTTATCCTAGGATATCCTTGGTTGTCTACGCCGAACCACAGTTTTCCTGGAGGGAGGAGTTGGTCAGTTGGTCACCTCATTGTCACTCTCACTGTCTAGAGCTGCCCACCAAGCTTCCAGTCTGTCGACTCATCTAGCCAAGAATCCAACTTCACCACCCACTAATGTCCCTATTGGTATGCTGACTTAGCTAGGTGTTTAGCAAGACAAGGCCACCAAGTTGCCACCTCATGCCCCTGGGACTGCGCCATTGAACTCCTTCCTAACTCCTCTCCACCTAAGAGTCGTGTTTATCCGCTGTCTATTCCTGAAACCAAGGCCATGGAAGAATACATTGAAGAGGCCTTATCTTACGGGTTTATTAGGCCATCCACCTCTCCCGCTGCATCTGGGTTCTTTTTTGTTGACAAGAAAGATGGTGGTTTAAGACCTTGTATTGACTATCGGGCACTCAATGCTATCACTGTTAAGAATCACCATCCTTTGCTCTCTATCCCTTCCTCTCTGGAGCAATTATGTGAGGCCAGCTATTTTACAAAATTGGATCTCAGATCTGCCTACAATCTCATCAGAATCCGTGAGGATGATGAATGGAAGACGCTTTTCTCACCAGCAGGGGCACTACTAGTATTTGGTTATGCCATTTGGGTTGGCCAATGCACCTTCAATCTTCCAGTCCTTCATTATGAAGTTTTCAAGGATCTCTTGAATCAGTATGTGATTGTCTATATAGGCGATATCTTGATCTACTCTTGCTCCATGGAGGATCATATCTCTCATGTAAGAACTGTGTTGTCACGCCTACTCCAGAATGGTCTTTTTGTCAAGAGAAAGTGTGAGATTCATGTTACATCAATTAAGTTCCTGGGATACAATATTAGCCATTCAGGAGTTGAGATGGATGACATCAAAGTAAAGCTGTCAGACTGGCCCACACCCAGCATTGTTAAGGAGTTACAACGCATTTCTAGGATTTGCAAACTTCTACCGTAGATTCATCCGTGATTTCAGTACCATAGCTGCACCTGTCACCTCACTACTTAAAGGAAAACCCAATAAATTAGTATGGACAGAGGCAGCTACTTCAGCATTCAATAAGCTCAAGTCCAGTTTCACCACAGCTCCCATTCTTAAGCATCCAGATCCTAAACTTCCCTTCATGCGTCGAGGTTGATGCCTCCGACTGTGGAATCGGTGCTGTCCTCTCTCAGCGTCATGGAACACCGCAAGTTACACCCTTGTGCATTCTTCTCAAGAAAGTTAACTCCAGCCGAAAGAAATTACGATATTGGTAACAAGGAATTATTATCCATCAAGGCGCTCTTGAAGAATGGAGACACTGGCTAGAAGTGGATATCAACTAAGGACATCTTGGATTCATCACTTATTAGAGACTTTCACCAGACTCACCCAGATGTCCGCACCCAGACCAAGGGGTCGTCCTAGAAGAACACCTAGAGGTGTTCCTAGGGAGGAATCTGTAACGTTTGATTAGGCTCCTGGTAAACATTTGACTATGGTGTCTGGTGTCTCTATATTCACGTTCATCAATAGAATCACCAATAACTAGGGCACTTTCATCAGGTTTCTCAGTGAGTGCATCACTGAGTGGAAGAGAACCTGTTTAATGTTTTGATCGGAACAGAAGAGCGATGTTTTGGCCTGCGACTATGCTGCCTCACTGTCACCCAGTTGCCCAGCTCAGGGGCTCTGTTGCGGAACCGAACAATGTACAGGAATCCCTGAGCTAGAGCGCATCTAGAGCCCTAATATTCTTACTGTCCTCAATTAAAGTTTGGAAGCATGTCTTGAGTTTAGCGTTTAAGCTGCCCAGTCAAGTACACCTTTGAAGTCTAGGTAGGTTTAGTTAGTTTTGTTAGTAGCTAGGAACTGAAGTCTCTAATTTTCAAAGGTGACACCTCATTGTTTTTTTTAATCCTGTGTTTGAAATGCCTACCGAGTTAGAAGGTAATTTGATAATTGACTTGTGGTAAGTCTTTATTTATCTTGTAACAATGAGGTTTTATATTTGGAGCGTGCTTGCTGTAGTGATCCCTGGCGGCGTGGTTGATGGGATTGTAGTTTTAATGTACTGGATGCGTGTTTGTGTGTTTGTTTGCTCTGCTCTCTTTTAATCATTATGTAGTCATCATCAGTAATCAATGATTTCTTTGCATTTCCTCTCAGTAAATCTTATTGGAGAGGTGTACAAGGAAGAACTTCTGCAGATTGCTGAACAATTTGATGTGGATGTAACAAGCAGTGATAAGAAGCTCAAGGAACGCTAATGAAAGATGTGAAGTGCACACTTTCAGGCGAGGTGAGAGATAAGAGTTTAAGTTATTAACCCTGAGGAGTCTGTATCCCACCAGCTTTTGATGTCGATGAAAATCAAAGTTTAGCGAGATGTCTTTACAAGAGAAACAGTTTTGTCTTGATGCAGAAGAACTGTGCTGACGCAATGTTTGTGCTATAAAGAGACGGAGTTAGAGAATGATTTTGAAATAAAGAAATTGGAAAAGCAGTTAGAGTTACAAAAATGTTGTTACAATTTGAAAAGGAAAGAGAGTTTCAGTTGTGGAAACTTGAGTTAAAGCTTAGGGTTAGGGTCTGATGTTAACACTGAACCTGTTTTCAGACGCTGTGTTTGATATTTATAAAACATTAGACTTGTGCTGATGTTTTTGGAGAAGGATGTAAGAAGTATTTCCAGCATTTTGAGACGTTGTTGCCGTGTCATTGAAATTGGCAAAATAATTTTGGACATTACTATTACAATGTGTGTTGGTAGGTAGAGCACAGGAAGTGTATTCAGCTGACTACTTAGCAAAGTGCTGATTATGAGATCGTAAGGTCTGCTATTGTCACGGTTTAGCTGCCTGAAGGAATACTGGAGCCAGGATAAACGAAGAAGGCTTTTAATATATTCAACTCATGGAGCACAGCAATAGACACACGCGAGTTAGTAACAAGTTGATGACAAGTAGACCGACAAAACAGAACTGAAAGGACAAGGTTTAAGTACAAGGATGATGGGGAAACACAGGTGGATGAAATCATTAAATTAGCAGGGACATGGAACACATGAGGAAGATAATAGACACACCTGGGAACCTAATCAAACTAAACGACGAAGACAGAAACTGGGTCACTGGGGCAAAAACACTAAATGAGTCCAGGTGTGTGACAGTACTCCCCTCCAGTAGTGCGTCCCTCGACCATGGAAACAACAGAGGGAGGCGTGGGTGGGAACTTGGGAGGAGGTTCGGTGGAGGACGGACTCCAAGGAGGGGGCCTAGCAGATAGGACCATAGAAGGAGAAGCCAGGGAGGAGACAACGGAGGAAGGAGCCAGGGAGGAGACAGGAGCAGGAGGAGCCAGATGGTCCACCAGAGACCAGCAGGACGGAGATCCAAGGTGAGTCAGCGGGAGGAGCTCATGGTGAAGGAGGAGTCAACGACACCAGGGAGCCGGCAGCGAGACTGCACCAGTGGAGTGAGAGCCAAGATGGAGCAAGCACAGCCCATGAGACCAGGTGACCTCGAGGATCGGAGGCCTAGGTGGAGCAGAAGGCTCAAGGCGACAAGCGGAGGCGGTCCCTGGCAGACCGCTGTGGAGCCGGCGACCGAGATGGAGGTGGAACCGGAGGGAAGGAGGAGACCACAAAGCGGAGGGATGGAGTGACGAGGTGGAACCAGAGGAGAGGAGTCCCGAGCGGGATGGTCGATGACGACCAAGGTGGAGGACAGGGAGCCAGTGGAGCAGGTGGGATGTACAGGCCACGAGTGGAGACAGGGAGCTAGACCAGAGCCACTAGGAGTGACCGAGGGAGGAGTCAGAGCTCGAGGCTGGAGAGCAGAGTCAGCTCTTAACTGGCCAAGTGAGCTGGAGACTGCAGTCAAGGGCAATCCACGCACTCGCTGGCTGAGACTGAGGGTGAGCTGCGGACTGACTGGCACCAAAGGGATAGACGAGGAACTGCTGGTCTAGGAGGAGGAGAGAGGAGAAGGATGGGAGGAAGGACAGGAGGATCAGAGGCTGGATGGAACAGGGAAGTGGACAGAGGACCAGCAGGTTTGGGAGGAGGTGGGGAGAGAGGAGAGCTGGGAGGAATACAGGAGACACTAGAAGATTCAGGGCTGGGTGGAACCAGCGGAGACACAGATGATTCAGGGCTAAGGGGAACCAGCGTGAAACAGAAAAAATCATGGCTGGGCGGAACTCAGCGGAGACACAGAAAATTCATGGCTGCAGGAACCAGCGGAGACACAGAAGATTCAGAGCTGGGCGAACAGCGCACAGCCAGAAGATTCAGAGCTGGGCGAACTCAGCTGGAGACACAGGAAACTCAGGGCTGGGCGGAACCAGCGGAGACACAGAAGATTCAGAGCTGGGCGGAACCAGCGGAGACACAAGAATTCAGAGCTGGGCTGGAACCAGCGGAGACACAGGAAACTCAGGGCTGGGCGTGAACCAAGCGGAGAAACAGAAACTCAGGGCTGGGGGAACCAGCGGAGAAACAGAAAATTCAGGGCTGGGCGGAACCAGCGGAGAAACAGAAACTCAGGGCTGGGCGAACCAGGGAGACACAGAAAATTCATGGCTGGATGGAACCAGCGGAAATGGAGCAGAGGAAATGACTGGAGGAGGTAGGAGTGGGAGACTGAGAGGGGTATACGAGGGGAATCAGGGCTGGACCAGAACCAGGGAACAGGAAAATTAGGGATTACCTCCATAGACCAGTCCATCAGATCCAGAACTTGCTCCATATGACCTTCAGGACTGTATACAGCTCACCCTCAGTGCAGGGAGTGTGGGCAGGGCTTTCCTCCACCCTCAATCTCCACAGGACTCCCACGATGCACGGTGTTGCACGCTCACACACCTGGTCAGTCACGCTCTCGAAGTTCGCTCCCTGTCGGGTGAATGGCTCGGGCTCTGCGCTGCGGTGGGCTCTGGTCCGTGAGCGAGATGAGTGGCTGGCTGGTCTCTGCAGGTCGGAGTGGGACTGGTGGAGATCCTCAATGGGGCAGGACGGTGAAAGGTGAGCCATTTCTGCCAGAGTCCACTCACAGCAGGCGAAATCCTCCCGAGGACCATCTTCGAGGCGACAACGCCTAGCTTGGAGTTCAGGCTGGTGTTATAGAAGGGTGCAGAGCGTCGTCCGGGTAGCTGGTGGCATTAGCTAATAGAAGAAACTGTCTGGTATGGTCCTCAGAGAGATCCTTCCTGCTTCAGCAGGAGGATGAGGAATTTGGGGCGTAGGGGGTCCATAGAGACTCGCTGAAAAGACTGATGAAAAACAACAAAAGCAAAGCGGAGGGAAAACACACGGTTTTATACTCTCTTCTTTTCGGTCGTGGTCTTACTGTCCGGTATGCTGCCTGGAAGGAATACAGAGCCGAGGGATAAACGAAAAGAAGGCTTTTAATATATTCAACTCATGGAGCACAGCAATAGACACACGGTGAGTTAGTAACAAGTTGATGACTAGTAGACCGACAAAACAGAACTGAAAGGACAAGGTTTAAGTACAAAGGATGATGGGGAAACACAGGTGGATGAAATCATTAAATTAACAGGGACATGGAACACATGGGGAAGATAATACACACACCTGGGAACTAATCAAACTAAACAGGAAGACAGAAACTGGGTCACTGGGGCAAAAACACTAAATGAGTCCAGGTGTGTGACAGCTTAGTATGCATGCTTATGAATTGGTACCTGAAGCATACCACCAGAAATTTAGGAGTTATTTGAAGGTTGAGAAGTGCACTTATCTTGAGTTTGCCAGAGAAAAAGAAAATTAGTTTGATCGTTGGTGTTCCTCTGTAAAGTTACCACTAAGGAAAAAGCTTAGAGAGCTCATTCTTTTGGAAGTTTAAAAGTTGTGTTCCAAGTACTGCTGCTATGTATCTTAATGAACACAAAGTTACTAAATTGTCTGATGCTGCACTTATGGCAGATGAATTTGTTCTCACTCAAAGTTCTACTCATTTAAATGAGTTAAGGAGGTCAAAGTTTAGTGTTTCAGTTAAGAATAAAAGATGGCTGCACGTCCAGAGTGTTGTCAACTTCTGCAGATAATGCTTCACTCCACATGTACAAAAGCAGAAATGGTTTGCTTTTATTGTAGGAAGCCAGGACATAAGATTTCAGACTGTGCTTTCTAAAAGAAAGACAAGGCTGTTAAACTTGTTGGTTTAATTTCTACTAGTTTACATTTTAGACCTGACAAGCAGAGTGAGCAGATGGATATTATTATCTCTAAGTGGAGAATGTCAAAAACTGTGATTTTGGGCCATTTCTTACTGATGGGAGTGTTTCTTTGCCTGACTGTGATGAAACCGGCTCTGTTCAGTATCCTTCGAGATACTGGGGCAGGGCAGTCATTTTGTTGGAAGGACTTTTGTCATTGTCTGAACGATACTGCTACTAGATCACACATGTTGGTTAGAGGGCTTGAAATGGGCTACATGGAAGTTCCTTTACACCACATCCACCTTAATTCCAAGCTTTTAATGGCGTTCGCAACAAGATTCGGAGGAGACCGTCAGATACTTAGCCTAATCAACACAGGTGGACCACAATCTAATAATCAATACCATAGTATAAATATTGCTCACTTATCTCTATCCATTGACATTTTATCAGCATTCGCTTGCTCTGTCTGTCATCTTATCACAGACCCAATTTTCCTTCCAACAAAGAGATCTGTAATGTTTTGCGGACCCATGATCACTCCTAACTTCGGCAAACACGCCGCTCAATCACCATTAAGGGTTATCGCGACAGCTGCTCTTCTCGCCCAGCCACCGTTGTGGCCAATAGGCCGTCAGCGCCGAAGCTCACCTTGCTTGACACCATGATCCTGCTCAAGACCGGGCTCTCCCAAGCACTGGAATCGCTGTGGCAGCAGGCTTTAAACCAGCCTGGGCGCACCCAGTTCTCCACAGCAGCAAGTCTCTCTCGCTTTCTGTCATGGCTCGCCTTTTCTCCGTGGCTTTTGCAGAGCAGTTTGAGGCCGCCTCCTCTAGCGGCAGACCGCATCGTCGTAAACCAACAAATTTTTCAGGTGAAGATGCTAATGCAGGTTTTGGCCAAAGTTTGTCAAACACATTATGACGTAATTTTGTCGGATGACATGCCATTTTACCACGGCCAAGGCAATTTTTCAAGGCAAGTCATCCACACTGAAATGTCTGAAGACATTACATTTGTCTTACTGTGCACGCTTTAAACCTCACTGAGATGACAGACATAAGTTGCATGCAATTATTCTGGCAGGACCAATTATTGAGGGACATATTTCACCATTTACTTGCATAATCACTCAGAATTTATCTAAAACACAACTACCATTGTGTTTTGCAACAGGACAACAAGTGTAAGTAAAATTTGTGTTGTCTTTTCAGGACTGTAATACTGAAAAGCATGCAAAGAAAATATCTTTAGAAACCACTTGAAAGTGAATAGCACATAACTGCAATTATCGTTACTGTTATAATCATGTCTATTGATACAATGTTTTACAAGACTAAACATGCTTCATCGTTTTCAAAAGCCTCTGTTTCCACAGTCCATACAAGGTGAAAACAGCATTCAAATTTATCCGCTCTAGAGACCATTTAAAAAAAAAAAAAGGCCAAAGCGAGGGAAAACATGCTTTCCAGCAGGAGCGTAATAATGCGGACAAGGCTTGAGGAATTGTCAAACCAGGCAACCAATTGCTAAGCTGGTAACACAGTAGGCTACCCAGACATTTTTTATTTTTAGCTTGCCCCATCAACTGTTACTAACACTTCTACTTTTCCGCAGCCAACAACTACAGCAGCAAAGCAAGCTCCACAGGTGGCTCAAGCAGCTATCTGTCCTCCTACTCTCATGCTCCCATTTACTTCCATGTTCGCCACACCTAACCATCCTTAAGACCTATAAGCGGTCAGACCAATTCCTTATCAGAGAAGCTCACCGAACCCTCATAAGCCAACCCTCTAGCAGCCCATCCCATTCACTCAAAACAATGATCTACCATATCCAACCCTCTTAAACATCCCCATATCCATCTATAACAGCCAATCCTCACTTCAGCCACCCCAGCAGTGCCTGCTCTGAGAGCCTTTCCGATTTCCTCTCTGTAGGAGCGTCTGCTCCTGCAGGAGCCTTTTCTGTATCTCTCCACTGCAGCAGCGGTGTCTGCTCCCCAGGAGCCTCTATCTATATTTATTCATCCACTGCCATGCAGTGTCTGCTCCTGCAGGAGCCTCTGTCTATATTTCTCCACTACGCAGCAGTGTCTGTATCTCTTTTCTTTTTTCCCTACCGTTGCAGCAGTGTTGCTCCGCAGAACCCTTTCTATCCTTTCCTACTGCGAGCAGTTCTAAAAAAAAAACAGCTCAACACTACTCTGAAAAACAATTAATTATACTGTTCCATGGAACAAACTTAATGTAATGCATCGCTGACAATCTAATGTTCATGCTCATTATATCAAAGCGTCTTCAAGGGCTCAAGCGTCCGACAATAGTTTCTACATGCCACTGTACAACCTAATCCTCGTTTTGTTAAACATTTCATTCAAATGGACACCATCTTTAATATTGGACAATTCTTTACTACAGACATTCTACAGCAATCATAAGTCCTTGAGCGTGACCTCAAATGTTGCCATTTTTTAATTACGTTTCAGCTATTCACTGAAATAATCTGTTTAGATTTCCCTATAGGTGGCCCAAAATAAAAAATTGCTGATCCAAACCCTTTGAAGCCCCACCTTTTGGTTTCTCATTAGCCCACGAGTGGTTAACCTGAAGATTCGGGATAAGAAACTTTAATCAATCTGTCACCTCCATATAATTTGCCGTTTAAAAGCATAATCACCTCGATGGCTCTTGATGAATTCTCTCCCAACCTAGAACTATGATCATGTAATCAATATGAGAGAGAGAAAAAATATTCTTAAGCTCATGGCTGGGAAAGGATGACATCACCTCTGCTTTAAGCTATGCCCATGCATCAGATCCATGGCACTATCGAGGTACACCGACAGGACAGGAAATTCTATTTGTGTCAGACGCTAACTCGAATGCAAGCCGATCAAAGATTTTCTGACATTATCAGAAGCAGCTTATTTGATTTGCTAAACCACTTAACATAATCCTCATAGCATCCCATTTAGACAACTGAGATTGCTCTGAGTATTGAACTCACCATCAGGTGCATAAGCACTCCCAGCAAAAAAAAAAAACACAGAAAAACATAAATAATTTATTAAATAATAATAAATCAATAAATACATGAATAATAATAAAATGAAATAAATAAATAAATTCTCCAACTACCGGCAGGGTCACCCATCCGATACAGTGACTATTGAATTCCGTCAGATTGCCTCCCGGTCGACCAAACCTTGCCTTTTCAACAAACTACAACGCGTTTGCAGTCTGAGGCGTGAGTATTTAAATCCGCAGATGCGCAAAGAGCTGTCGGTCGAGTGGATGTTTCCCTCCAACTAACAGCTGCTTACATCGCAATTATTGAACTCTCTTTAATGGCTGCAAGAGCCTCCTGGTCAAGCATTCTTGGCCTTACGTCCGACTACAGGTGTACCCAATCAGTGCCAAGCATTGATCTCCCACCCAATTCCAGTGAGAGCCTTCCGGCTAGACAACCTTACCTTTGGATTACAGCCAGCATGGAGCTTACCTCGATGCGCGCGCCTCCCATGTAGTTGGTGAGAACCTCCCAGCTACAACCTTAACCTCCTCTTTTACAGTGTCAAGACTCACCTATCTGGTGTCATGAGTATTGAGCTCTCACCAGATGAGGCGAGACCTCCGGGTAGAAAACTTACCTTTCCATATTTTATGGCCAGAAGGCTTACTGTTTGATGCCATGGGCTCCCATATCGGCAGAACCTCCCAGCTAGACAAACTTACCTTTTCCATCCTTTGGCTAGCTGGCGTACTCATTCGATGCGTGTGTTCCCATTGGATGATGGCAGAGCCTCTGGCCAGACTACTTTACCTTTCCGTCTTCATCCGGGAGGATTAACCATTCAATGGCGTGAGTACAAGCTCCCATCGGACGTCGGCGAGGTCTCCCCAGCTGAACAAACTCACCTTTTCTTTTCTATGGTCAGAGAGGCTTACCCGTTCGATCGTGTGTCTCCCATTGAGCGTCGGAGAGCCTCCTGGCCAGACAACCTACTTTCCAATCTATGGTCGGCAAAAGCGTCCACATTCGACCATGTGTGCTCCTGTCAGATGTCGTGAGAGTCTCCCGCCACATGACTTCTACCTTTCCATTTGCGGTGGCGAGGCTTAACCATCCGACGCCACGAGTCTCAACCTCCGTCAAATACTGTCAAAAATCCTTCGCTATCATCACATCTTTTCCCCAGCCTGGGAGGCTTACCTGTTTGATGTTCTGAGTTGATGCCCATCGGATGTAGCGAGAGCCTCCCAGCACAGTTTTTTTCTTCTCCCCATCCGGCTGAGGCTTAACGCTGATCGTGTGCTCCTGTCAGGCGTCGGTGAGAGTTCTCCGGTTGGGTTCCATACTGCTACCCCAAGTGAATCTCATCCATCCAATGCCGTGAGTATCAACCTCCGTTGAATGTCGCAAGAGTCTCCTTGTCAGTCAGCCCAAAAACTTTTTATCTGCCAAGCGAGAGGACCCAGATGTCCTGCATCCTGAGTCTTAATCTCCAGTTGGAGGCTTCATGGACCCTCTTGGTCAGCCATTTGCCCTTGGCTCTCTGATTAACAGGGGCTTATCAGCCAGTAGGGCCCATATGCCAACACTGTGAGCTATTCCAGTCGAGGCAACTTCGGGCCCTCCGGTCGGCTATACAACCACGCTGCTCCTCCTCATCGCGGCGGTGGGACTCACCGTTCCAACGGTGAGCTCCGTTGAGCATTGGCTCGAGCCCTACCGACCAGGCCTCTAATCACATAGTCCGGTATCTGCAGCCGGTAGGGCCTACCTTCCCTATGCTTAAGTGCTAGTACTCAATGCCTTTTTTGGGGGAGTTTTAATCTGGCATCTGTCCTCTTTTCCATTTGCTTTTTGGGGGTACTCTAGGTTGGGCCATTTCCAAGCTCGGAGCCCATCCCCGGACACCGCCAAATCGCATACCATACCTCAGCTAATTATATGTGCGTGAACTCGCAAAATGGTGTTCTCGTTACCAGTTTTGGGAAGAGTCGTCAGATACTTAGCCTAATCAACTAGGTGGCCCACAATCTAGTAGTTAATACCACAGTATAAATTGCTGACTTACCTCTATCCATTGACTGTTTATCAGCATCCCTCCTCCACCCCATCTCCTCACTTGAGTTCACTTTTAATAGACAGGGAAGGGGGTACTCTAGGTTCAAGCCATTCCTGAGCTAGGAGCCCTTCCTTGAACAACGCCAAATCGCATACCATACCTCAGCTAATTATATGTAGCTGAACTCGTGAATCAGGTGATGTAGTTGTAGGAGTTTGTGATTTGCTTCCTATCCTTGGTGTCACTTTCATACTCCAATGACTTGGCTGGAGGTAATGTTTGGGAAAAGTCCGATGTTGGAGTTCCACCTATAGTAGTTCCCAGTGGGAGAAATTGAAAGGATCCTCCTACTGTCCTAACTTATTTCCGGCTTGTGCAATAACTTCGGCGATGGCTTAGAGAAGGATGTCAGATTAAATGGAAAATGTTCTTAGTGATACTTTTATTTCATCTATTAACTCTCAATCAGAACCTGATACTGTGTATACATTGGCGAAGATGAGATTGCTGTGCTGGAAGAACCATGTGTTGATGATCAGACTGACAAGTCTGCTTCCATGTCTGAAAGACCATTTATTTGTGATGACCATGTTAACACTTGTTCTTTGTCTCTTTATAGTGTGACTCAAGATGAATTAATCAGAGCAGAACACTGATGAAACCCTTCAAGACTTGTTCTCCTTAGCTGCTGGTAGAGGAAATAAAAAACAAAACTATTAGCTCTGATCAGGATGGATTCCAATTGTATGTCCCGAAAATTCTGAAAAGTAATGCAACCACTCAAGGTTAAACACAATATCTCAAGTGCTTACCACCCCAGAGTCAAGGAGGGTTGGAAAGGTTCCATCAGACTCTTAAGTCACATTTGAGATCATATTGTGTTGAACTTGATTGACTGGGAGGATGGACTTCCCTGGATGCTGTTAGCTATTTGTGAGGTTGTGCAAGAGTGCATTTGGTTTTACGTCCCTAATGAGTTGGTATTCGGACCACGGTCAGAGGCCCTATTGCTGTTTTAGCCGATGAATGGAAAACATCTGATCCCCTGAGAATGTCTTGGACTATGTAAGAGTTTTAGTTATCGACTAACCTAAGCCAGAGCCATTGCTCTGAATATTAGGTAAGTCTCAGGGAAAAATGAAGAGGTTGTTTGATCGTAAGGTTCCAGCAAGAAGTTTGTAACACTTTAGAATAAGGTTCCATTAGTTAATGTTAGTTAACTACTTTCGTTAACATGAACTAAGCAAGAACTAATGGAACCTTATTCTAAAAGTATTACTGAAGTTTCAAATAGCGATCAAGTGCTTGCTTTGTTACCTGTTTTAAGTAGTCCATTCCAAGCTAGGTTTACTGGACCTTATACAATAGCAAAGAGTTATCCTAATAACAACTATCTTTTAAACATCCTGATGTCTGAAGAAAGTACAGGTTTGTCATGTTAATTTATTGAAACCTTACATGACTCCTTTATCGTCTCTGCCTGTTAATTTTAAGGGCTACTGGCGTCCATAGATCTAGCTGTCTCTCGAAACATCTGTAAAGATGGCTGAGGTTCTGGAAGAGAAGACTGGTCCTTCTCAAGGATGTAATAGAAGGGCACCTTAATAACTCTGAGGTTCTTGCCAATTTAGCTGTCTCATTTGAATGAACCAGAGAGGTCCTCTATCTTTCTGATGTTCCCACCAAGAACATGTCATTGAGCATGACACTGATGTTGGGTATGAGTCAACCTATAAAACAACATCCATATAGAGTAAACCCTGTAAAAGCGAGTTGCTTCAGAATTATTTATTTATGCTTCAGTGTATTATTTACTTGCTTATAATTTAGCAGAACCCAGTTTTAGTTCTTGGAGCTCTCCCTGCATTTTAGTGCTAAACCTGATAATTCATATTGATTTTGTACTGATTACAGGAAACTTAACACCTTGACAAAGCCTGATTGTTTCCCTCTACCCAGAATTGATGACTATGTAGATCGTGTAGGTTCTGCACGGTTTATCAGTAAATTCGACCTCCTGAAAGGTTATTGGCAAGTGTCTTTAACCTCCGTGCTAAAGAACTATCTGCTTTTATTACCCTGATAGTTTTCTCCAGTATACAGTAATTTACATTTACATTTAATCATTTAGCAGATGCTTTTATCCAAAGCGACTTACAAATGAGAACAATAGAAGCAGTCAGGTCAACAAGTGAACAACAACAGTATACAAGTGCCATGACAAGTCTCAGTTAGTCTAGTATAGAACGCATAGCCAGATTTTTTTTTTTTTTTTTTAATAAATGAAAAGACCAGAAAGGAAAAGTGCTAGTGTAGCGAGGTTACACGTAATTGATATGTCGACTAAACTGTCTGGGGTTGGGGTTGTGCACATGTCTGTATATGTGTGATGTGAGACGATTATGCACAGGTGCGGCTGATAATGGGGAGCGATCAGCAGCCTTCATGATTAGTGGCTGGAGAGGATAAAAGCTGATGGATTCTGATAACCTGTGTTGGTAGCGGAGCCCGAACACGACTTCCGCCGCAACTCACGAGGCGGAAAGGCTGGTATTACTCTGCCTCTGATTCCCCAGATAGCCTGAGCTGACCACTATTTGTTTGGGCCGAGTGAAGCGGGAAAGAATCATCCCAAGCGCCTCTATTCCTCGTATGAAGGGAAGTGGTTTTGCGACTGTCTTATGAGCGAGTGGGCTTTACCCTGATATTGTTGTGAAGAGTTAACTGATCCACTTTCCCTCTTTGCAGTTCGGGTGGAGTTTCCACGGTTACCATCCGCTGTCGGCGGAGCGTGAGATACCCTGCATCATCATAAGGAGCGAAGAGACTGAGACAGCGGCGATTCCCTTGTACTGTGATTTTGAACTGTGGATCGGCCGTGAGTGGTTGTGGGGCTGTTAATCCATTTTGTATAAAAGCGGGGGGTTTTATTAGGCAGACAATGGTTGGTTGTAAGGTCTGGCTGCTCGCTATACTTTCTTGAACAGTGAATATGGTGAAATATGGTTCCCCTTTGCATTTCTTATATCATGTATTTTTTATTTTTTTGTTATTTTCCTTGTTTTATATTATTACCTAGACTTATGTGTATTATCATTAATTGCTGTTGTATTAGTTTAATACAATAAAAGTATTTGAATTGATATCCTCTGTTTGATCCCTCTTTTATGTTGCGGCTTTAAAGCGAGCAGGTGTAACACTCACTCACAGAAGTTCCTCCCTCCACAGCAGCACAGTGCTATTAGCGCATGCCAGCTTCGGTGAACCGGTATCTGTGATCTTGTTTCATCCTGTCAAAGAGTTACTCAACCTCGAGCCAATAGCCTTGGGAATGACATGTGCGAGCATGTGATTAGTTGAATGTAGTGAGCGAATACACCCTTCACTGAACTAGTTTCATAGGAGTCTGAGAGGTCTTGCGGTTCGTGAGCGAAATGACTTAAGTCATACCCATGTCATTCATGAGCGAGTTGAGTGATTTAGTACATCCGTTTGTGAATGAAATGACTGAACTGGTACACTATGTTGTTCAGTGAGCGAGTTGAATGAGCTGATACATTCCGTTAAGTAAATGAAATGAACTGGTACATAGCTTATCTGTTGTGAATTAAGCGAATGGGAGTAAACGGGTCAGTTGGCCCTTTAGCTTGTCAGTTTCACAAAATGCAAAGCGCAGTTATTGGTACTGTGCACATACTCTTGTTTTCATATTTAGCATACAGAACATAACTAGACATTTAATCCCGATTTATGAATGTGTGTGTGTATATATATATAATGAAATGAATTATCTGACCAAACAATTAAAATGCTAACTATGCAAGCAAACTTTGTGCGTTCATCTGAACAATTTAAAGTGAAAGTGAGGTGACATTCAGCCAAGTATGGTGACCCATACTCAGAATTTGTGCTCTGCATTTAACCCATCGAAGTGCACACATGCGGCACCGGGAGACAGTTTGGGGTTCGATGCCTTGCTCAAGGGCATCTAAGTCGTGGTATTGAAGGTGGAGAGAGAACTGTACATGCACTACCCCACCCACAATTCCTACCGGCCGGGACTCGAACTCACAACCTTTTGATTGGGAGTCCGACTCTCTAACCATTAGGCACAATTCCCCAAATTAATTAGACTTTATATATTGAATTGATTATGCACACATTTTAATAAAGCCAAATCAGTTTTTCTAACAAGTGAATACGTTCGTTGACTTCAGACATAACCATAAGACACTTTTTCACCACCTGGTGGCATATTTTGTGAAATCTGAAGAAATGGTAAGTGAACAAATCTCTTGAAAGAATCAAAATTTCCACCACATTATAAACATTTGTGTTTGTTTTCAAATGACATGTAACAGTGTTTCAGTAGCTTGGCAATGTTTCTAAGCTGGAAGAATGCAGTTTTTGTAACATGGAAAGTATGATTTTCAAAAGACATGTTGCTGTCTAATATAACACCAGATTTTTTATTGTAGAGGAAGTAACAGTACATCTGTCTAGTTGCAAATTGTAATTTACAAGATTCTGTGTACTGCTTTTTGGTCCAATAATTAATATCTCTGTCTTATCTGAACTTAATAGGAGAAAATGATTGGTCATCCAATCTTTTAAAGTTTTAACACACTCTGTTAGCTTAGATAATTTAGAAGTTGAATCTAGTCGCGTTTAGATATATAGCTGAGTATCATCAGCATAAGAGTGGAAGCTAATTCCGTATTTTCTAATAATATTACCAAGGGCAACATGTAGAAGGGGACCTAGGACAGATCCTTGTTGCACTCCATATTTTATTGGTGATAAATTTGATGACTCTCCATTTAAATAAACAAAATGGTACAGATCGGACAGGTAGGATCTAAACCATCTTAGAGCCTGCCTTTGAATACCTGTATAGTTTTGTAATTGATCTATGATTATGTCATGATCCATGGTGTCAGAGCAGCACTAAGATCAAGTAAGACTAGAAATGAGATGCACCCTTGATCTGGCCTAAGGAGCAGGTCATTTGTAATTTTAACAAGTGCAGTTGTTAAAATTACAAATGACAAAAAAAAAGTTTCTGTGCTATGTTGGGACCTGAATCCTGACTGAAATTCTTCATACAGATCTTTTTTTTTTTTTTGCAGGAAGGAGCTCAATTGAGCAGACACAACTTTTTGTATTTTTAGACATAAATGGAAGATTTGAAATAGGCCTATAATTTGCCAGTTCACTAGGATCTAGTTTTGGTTTCTTAATAAGAGGCTTAATAACTGCCAGCTTCAATGGTTTTGGGACGCGACCTAATGATAAAGACGAGTTAATGATATTGAGAAGCAGTTCTTGCTACAGGTAACAACTCTTTCAGTAATTTAGTGGGTACAAGATCTAATAAACATGTTGTTGGTTTAGATACAGTGATAAGTTTATTTAGCTCCTCCTGTCCTATACAGGTCCTTCTCAAAAAAATTAGCGTATTGTGATAAAAGTTCATTATTTTCCATAATGTAATGATAAAACTAAACTTTCATATATTTTAGATTCATTGCACACCGAACTGAAATATTTCAGGTCTTTTATTGTTTTAATACCGATGATTTTGGCATACAGCTCATGAAAACCCCAAATTCCTATCTCAAAAAATTAGCATATCATGAAAAGGTTCTCTAAAGCGAGCTATTAACCTATCATCTGAATCAACTAATTAACTCTAAACACCTGCAAAAGATTCCTGAGGCTTTTAAAACTCCCAGCCTGGTTCATTTCTCAAAACCCAATCATGGGTAAGACTGCGACCTGACTGCTGTCCAGAAGGCCATCATTGACACCTTCAAGCGAGAGGGTAAGACACAGAAATAAATTTCTGAATGAATAAGCTGTTCCCAGAGTGCTGTATCAAGGCACCTCAGTGGGAAGTCTGTGGGAAGGAAAAAGTGTGGCAAAAAATGCTGACATGAGAAGAGGTGACCGGACCCTGAGGAAGATTGTGGAGAAGGACCGATTCCAGACCTTGGGGACCTCGGAAGTGGACTGAGTCTGGAGGAGAAACATCCAGAGCCACCGTGCACAGGCGTGTACAGGAAATGGGCTACAGAGAAGCAGCACTGGACTGTTGCTCAGTGGTCCAAAGTACTTTTTGGATGAAAGCTAATTTTGCATGGCATTGGAAATCAAGGTGCCAGAGTCTGGAGTAAGACTGGGGAGAAGGAAATGCCAAAATACCTGAAGTCCAGAATCAAGTACCCACAGTCAGTGATGGTCTGGGGTGCCATGTCAGCTGCTGGTGTTGGTCCACTGTGTTTTATCAAGGGCAGGGTCAATGTAGCTAGTTATCAGGAGATTTTGGAGCACTTCATGCTTCCATCTGCTGAAAAGCTTTATGGAGATGAAGATTTTGTTTTTCACAGCGACCTGGCACCTGCTCACAGTGCCAAAACCACTGTAAATTGTTTACTGACCATGGTATTACTGTGCTCAATTGGCCTCGCCAACTCTCTGACCTGAACCCCATAGAGAATCTGTGGGATATTGTGAAGATAAAGTTGAGAGACACAATACCTAACACTCTGGATGAGCTTAAGGCCACTATCGAAGCATCCTGGGCCTCCATAACACCTCAGCAGTGCCACAGGCTGATTGCCTCCATGCCACGCCGCATTGAAGCAGTCATTTCTGCAAAAGGATTCCCGACCAAGTATTGAGTGCATAACTGAACATAATTATTTGAAGGTTGACTTTTTTGTATTAAAACACTTTTCTTTTATTTGGTCGGATGAAATATGCAAATTTTTGAGATAGGAATTTTGGGTTTTCATGAGCTGTATGCCAAAATCATCAGTATTAAAACAATAAAAGACCTGAAATATTTCAGTTGGTGTGCAATGAATCTAAAATATATGAAAGTTAAATTTTATCATTACATGAACTTTTATTACAATATGCTAATTTTTGAGAAGGACCTGTATTTGTAAAGCACTGCAGTTTATCTTCTTCCTTTCTCCATTTTCGTCCCTGTGCATCGGAGGGTTTATTAGCCCACTTCATTTTCTTCATCAACTGCACACTTGCCTAACGTAATGTAACATAACGCCGACCCTAGAGGGTCCCCAAACATATTGTCACCCTAGGCAACCGCCTAGTTCGCCTATAGCAAGTCAACAGTTTGCATTTCTTTGACCTTTTCTGAAGCAGGCCCTGTGCAATGGCTTCCTCTTTCTTCTTTTCCTCCAAGCAGTTGTCGAGTCACTGATCAACATTGTCTGCAGCTGCAACCCTTTTCTGCTCAGAAAGCCATTCAGATACTGTCTTTTCCAGCCTGCGGTGGCACAGAAACTTTTCCCTTAAAGAGACTGTCAAACTCTGCACGATATGCCTTTGGATATGCTTCTCATGCAATGGCTTTGTGATGCATTAAGTGTGTAGTTAACTGACATTTAAAGTGTAATTTATTTCACATTAATTGCTTTTCAGTAGATTAGTAGTACACTTTAACCATATTTGAAAGACACTACAAGCAATTACAAACATATAATTATACATATAAATAATATAACAAAACTGATAGTTGATGGAACACTAAGTGAAGATCAGAAAATTATTGAAAAATGTTGTTATATAAATCCAAATAATGCTACCAAGATGCAAGTGATTATTTTGAGTCTCTCCAGAATGTACAGCGTTGAATTTGTAGATAAAGCCTTTTGTGGCAGTCCTATTACCCTGAAAGAAATTGTTCATGCCTTTTAATATGGAAAAATGGAAAAACTCTGGGGAATGATGGATTCATTTCAGAGTTTTATAAGTTATTAGGCCAAAACAATAGCACTTTTTATTAGGAGTTTCTAAAGAAAACACAGAAAAACATGTATTCCCCCACCATATGTCATGGAATAATTACCATAATCCCTTAAACAACAAAGATCCCCTTCTCATAGACAATTGGTGCCAAATCTTAACTCATTGAAAAATACAATTAAAATAAATTGGCCTAATTGTTTCAGTCAAAAATCCCACATCTGTTTGGAAAATTTTCCCTCAGCTTGTCTTCACACAGCTTGGTGGTGCTAAATTTGTCTTAATGTGTAATCATGTTACCCCAAAACTCCCCGTCAAGATATCTGTCTTTCACCAACAGGTTCTTTTAGCATGGGCGCTTATTTACAAACAACTTTTCTTCTCACTGGTGTTACATATGGAACAATAGAAATAAGTTATTTAAAGGGACAGTCAGTAGGAATTACTCCCATCTAGTGGTGAAATTGTATTTTGCATTCAAACTAATTTTGCTCTCCAGCCTGCTTTTTCAAATGCGCGTTGCATCTGTGGTAGATATGTACCAAAAAGCTTTGGGGATGTCTTCTAATAGCACTTCATGGTTTTCCTTCAATGATATGAAACACTTCTTCATTTGTTTTATTTGAAAGATTAACTACTTGAAGAATTTTAATGCCTATTTTATTATAAACCCTATTCTTTCTATGTAGATTTTATATTCATAAATTAAGTTTTTTTTTCAAACTGTAAAATTATTTTTGTATATTCTTTCGGATAAAAACATTATTTACTTCAATTTTATTTCACCTAACAAAAAGCTTCAAAAATGTACAGAATGCTCATACAAACTCTTAACTGTATTTAATGTATGATTTAATTTGTGTATTGCCCCCTTATTTCCTTAATTTTTTTCCCCTTTGTCTTTGTTAGTTTTATTTCCTTGTACTACTGGATATTTGGTTTTATTTTATTTATACTATTGCTGTTATTATTAATTGTTGTTGTTTAATTAGTCCTTCCATAATGTAAACTAAATGCTTGTTAAAAAGTCAGAATATTTTTTGATTTATGAAATTAACAGCGGATTAATTTGCATAAACAATCGGAGTGAAGAATCTGTCCAGGCCATTATGCCACCGCTTCATCATCATCATCACCATCAGACACGCCCAGCGCCTTCACAGTAATAGCCTAGCAGTGGTTCCTAGGTGCACCGGCAGGGTCCAGATGATTTCGAATAGGTTTATATTTTGTTTCATTAATTTTAACTATTTCGATCGCACGTTCATCACACCGTGATCGTCTCAGGCTAGTCCCTGAGTGTAACTGTTACACTCACCGGGCATGCATGGAAATTCAAATGTGTCTGCGAACTGCTTGGGTAGCCAGAGACAAGCGCCAGAGCTATCAACAACTTTTCAGTTTTCAACCACATAATGTTTATTTTAGGTTTCAGACATATAAGTACTAGAAAAACAATACATTTCACTAGTTCACGCTACATATAATTAGCTGAGGTATGGTATGGATTTATGCGTGTCCGGTAAGGTGAGCCCGAATTGCCCGGTTCTAGAGTACCCCTTCCCGTATATTGTAAAGTGGAACTTGAAGGAGGAGATGGGGTGGAGGAGGATGCTGATAAACCGCCACGGATAGAGGTAAGTCAGCACATTTATACTGGTGGGATTGATTACTTGATTGCGTCCACCTGTGATGATTAGTTATGATTCTGAGGCCTCCGACCTTCATTGATAATTACATTTCACTAGTTCACCTTACATATAATTAGCTGAGGTATGGTATGGATTTGCGGTTGTCCGGAAGGGCTCCGAGCCGGAATTCCTCAACCAGAGTACCCCCAAAAAGGCAAGTGTACAAGAGACAGCCAGTAGGAAAGGAATGCTCCCAAAAGCAGAGTACTGGGCTGATTTGGTTTCTGAGAAGTTGACTGCTGGCAGGCTGGAAGGGCCTCAGATCTCTGAGGGAGCCACTTTGGGAGTTGGGAGAGTAGGCCCCACCGGGCCGCAGCTAGTGAACTATGTGGTTTTGGCCCGGCGGTGGGCCGGCCGCTGCTCAAACTGGACTTTACTTGGAACGGTGAGCCCTACCGGCCAATGAGGAGGGAGCAGGTTGTGGGCCCATCGAGGACCCAGGCCTCACGGAATAGGTCACGTGTCGGGGCTCCTTACTGGCTGATGCCCCTGCTATTCAGTGGGTGAAGGGTTTGGACGCTGACCGGAGGGCCGCTCGGAAGCCCCGGAGAGATTGAGACTCAGGATGACGGACATCTGGGTCCTCTCGGTTTGGCAGATAAAGCTTTGGGCTAGCCGACAAGGAGGATTCTGGCAAATCCGGCGAGATCCCACTCCTGCATCGGATGGATGAGACTCCGCCAGGGGCTGGAGATAGGGTCTGCCCGGAGATTCTCGGCCAGACGCCTGGAAGGGAGACCCCAGACGGATAAGCCTCGGGCGGACGGGGAGGGTTGGAAGGAAACCCCGACTGGGGAGGACTCCTCCCAGCATCCGGGGGGCCTCTAACTCAGAACACCAACGGTAAGCCTCGCAGACGGGTTAAAGATGAGATAGCTGAGGGAGCGGGATTTGGCGAGAGGACGACTTCAGAAGGCCGGACGGTAAGCCTCGCCTACCGGCCAAATGTGAAAGGTGGTATTGCGGGTCGAGAGACTGTTACCAGCCCGGGGCTACACTCAACGGGTAAGCCTTCCGACCAGAGTGGAAAATGAAGGTTGTCCAGGAGTTGCCGGTCCAAGGGGAAAACATCAACGGGTAAGCCTGCTGACCATAGAAAGGAAAGGTAATTGTCTAACCGAGGCTCCCGGCGTCCGAAGGGAGACACGACGAACGGTAAGCCCCGATGCGGACAGAAAAGGTACAAGGTGGCCAGGAGGTTTTGCCAGGCCCGCAGGGACAAAACTGGGAGGCTCGAGGCCGTAGGATGAAAAGGTGTGGTCTAGGCTAATCACGCTTAAGGAGTTTGCTACTCCCGCAAGAGACGGTTAGCCTTGGCTACCATAGGAAGGAAGGAGATTTATTGTGTGTTTGGTACCGCAGATTTGGAACAGCTTGCTTGTAGGTTTGTAACCCAAACCACGGTAAGGTCGGTTGGCTGGCAGGGGTGCCAGCGCCGATGGGAGCACCTGATCGACGGGTAAGCCTCACTGGCCGAGGGGAAAAGGTCAGGTTGTTAGCCGGGAGGCTCGGACCGACGTCCGAAGGAGCTTAGTTCCAGGAATCAACGGGTAAACCTCTCTGGCTGAAGGAGGAAAAGGTTGTCCGCCGGGAGGCTCTTACCTCGTCGACAGGAGCTTAGCTCCCGATAGAACGGTGCCTCCGCAAAGGACGGAAAAGGTAAGGTTGTCTAGGCCGGAAGCTCTCACCTACATTCAATGGGAGCCCTGAGTCCGGCATTTGATGGGTAAACCTCTCCTGACGAAGACAGAATGGCAAAGAGTAGCCGGGCTTTCACCCACGTCCAGGAGTGTGAGCCCTGGCAACTAACGGGTAAGCCTTGCTGGCCGAGAATGGAAAGGTGAGGTTGTCTGGCCGGGAGTCTCGCCAGCATCCGATGGGAGCTCAAGCTCTTGCAATCAAGAGAGAAGCCTTGCTGGCCATAGGATTGAAAAATTGTGGTTATCTGGTCGAGGCTAGCCAGCATCCGTGTCTTTTTTCATTATTTATTTATTTATTTTCTATTTATTTTTATTTATTATATTTATTAAATTTATGCACCAGATGGGTAGTCTCTCCAGCATCGGAGGGAAAATTTAGATTGTTTTATCTTGGAGCTCGTAGTATCGCAAAGCTAACTTTGGTGTGGATGGGTACATCTTGCCATCGAGGAAAATTTTTTGGGCGAATGTACTCATTGGTGTTCGATGGTAAATGTTGCTTTTTTTTTTTTGGTTAATCGGCCTTTTTAATCGGGTAAGTTCGCTGGTGGTCGATGGAAAGTCCAAGATTGATTATGGGAAAGCATCTGGCAGGATTTTAATACTTATTGTCAAACGAAGTAAGCTTTGCTGATAGTTGAATGGAAAGGAAGGTTGGTCAACCGGACCCCTTTGCAGCCTGGCAGGGAGTTCGATACTAGGATGATTTATTTGTTCAAGGTAGACGCTGTGAGGTTACTTGAATAATAGTTTACTAATCCAATGAGCTGCTTCCGGCGAGGTCCAAAAAATCTTGGTAGTCATAGTATCCATATTGCTTTGCAAAAATAAATTGATTTCCTTGCAGTGTACCCCAACAGGTGCCGATATGAGTGTGTATTTCAGCATGAGATCGATGGTACATATCAACGATAATCGCATGGGTGGAGTAAGAGAAAGATTCTTTAATTGCTGAGCTTACTATTTACCATTTTGACCATACAGGTGACTAAAAGAGCCTATGAAATCACCAATAATCAAAAAATATACTTTGGAACCATGATACACTGGTATTAAGTATAAATACTATATTTAATACTGCTAGTGACTCATGTAGTTGACTACGGTCACTCGCTTGTCCAGAGAAATTATTTATTTTATTTTTATTTTTATTTTTAATCCACGGGCTACATATCCTTTGAGAGCAGGGGCAAGGGAAATGTGCGAGATGGGATAACGGAGATTGATATAATTAAGGTAGGCACCTATGATTATTATAAAAACGCTGGTTGAGAATGGCCAAATCGCCTTGCTAGTCGATACATGATTATCACCCGAACCTCGGATGCATGGAGCCTTTAAGCGGAGTGATGTGTGGTATTTTTTTATTTTATTTTTTATTTTTTTAATATATATTTAGGTGTAGGAAAGGTTCCCTTGGAGCAGACCTGCAGCAGTGGGAGAACGGGAAGGTTCCTGCGGAGCAGACACCTGCACGGCAGTGTGGATAAGGAGGCCCTGTTGGAGAGACACCGCGCCGGCAGTGAGGAGGTTGGGAAAGGTTCCGGGAAGACACCCGCCGCGAGGAGGTATAGGAGGTCCCCGGAGCGGTACACCCGCAGTGGGGAGATACGGAGGCCTTGCGGAGCATGACACGCCGCGGTGGGGAATTGGAAAGGTTCTCGGGATAAGACCGCCGCGCAGTGGGGAGATACTGGAAGGCTCCTGGGCGGAGACACCCGCCGCAGTGGGAGATACCGGGAGCGGTTCTCGCGGGATTGACACTGCCGCGCAGTGGGGAGATACCGGAGCTTCCCTGGAGCGACAACCGCCGGCGGTGGGAGAATCGGAAGGGCCCGGCGTAAGCAGCAGCCGGCGGGGGAGGATAGGAGGTTCTGGCACACCGCAGCGCTGGGGAGATGGAGCAGCCCTGGGAAGACACGCAGCCAGGCGGGGAAGGACAGGAAAGGATCCCTTGGGAGCAGACACCTGGCCGGCAGTGAGGAGGTCTAAAGGCTACTTCGCTGTAGATGTTGGCTGTGGGAAGAGTAAAAAGTGAAAAGTCTTTGGACTTCGATTGATCGCCGGTTTATCCCTGGATCAAGAAGAGAGTGATGTTTCGCTGTGAAAATGAACTAGAGGCCTGTACAGCGCTCGCAATGGGTTAACAGCAGTTATTATTCCCCAAGTGGTTTCAAAAGATTTACCTGTTTTTCCCGACACGGTCCGTGTAGCATGGATTTACTACACTTGCTATCCTGAACAAAACACAGGGGAGAGTGCTTAGATTAATTTGGGGTGATCACCATGAATGGTAAAATAGGTCCTAAAGATTTGGTCCCACCAGAAGACTTCATGGAAATTAAATTTCCTAAATTAAGCATTTAAGCTTTTATCAGAGACTTAAGTTTTTGTTTTTTTAACTTTATGTCTGTATCATTTCGTAGGTTTTAAATCAATGTAACAATAATAATGATTATTATTATTTTATTTGTAGGAACAAACGCCAAAAGCAATACAAAAAATTCATTAAAGACAGGTAGTCTTGAATAAATGGACTTAATCAACTTTTAAAATCGCCAACATAGGTGCATATCTGACGCAGAAGAAGGTACATTCCATAGCTTAGGGTTATATTTAATATAACCAAAATATACCCCTTTAGGGAGGTCCTTGATTCAAATTCAATCAAGACAGATTCAGTTTCCTTTGTCAATTCCTCTTGTCATTCTTTTAGCAGACTTAACTGATCATTTTCATCCCTCAAATTCTCCACTAACTCCTTTATGTTCACCATAAGAGGCACTCCTGTATTATTCCTTACAACTCTCAGTTTTTCCCTCCAACTCTACCACTTTTGAACTTTAACCTTTCCCCACACTGCTCATTTTCTTTGCCTTCTATCTGTTTTCCAGGCTACATCCAATAAGCAAGTTCCATCTCCCAGACCTTGCATATTTTACTTCTCCCATTTGTGCTTTAAGATTTAGTGAGTTTTAACGGGTCAGTTTTTCTCCCCTTCTCCCTCAAAACGGCATTTACTCTTGAATTTCGTTTCTCAAACCATTTTACCTCAACTTCTCTTCCTTCACTTTCCGCTCCACCAGAACCATCGGAATCATTTTCTTTCTTTTTGTCTAGCCAATTTCTTAACTCTGGATCCCTTTACCAATCCTCCCATTCACTTTCCCCTTCTTGATCTCTAAATTCCAGCTATTGTTTCATCTCCTGGATTCCCTTTCTGTCATTTTGAAAAGTTTGAAATTATTTAGTCGATCGGAGAGAGGAGCACCGCTACCGACATACAGGCCGTCGTCTGTACTCCCACACTCCTTTCACTACCATCTTAACAAGAGTCCTCACAATGTCCAACGAGTAATCCAATAAATCAGTTCAAAATAACCTCGGTACAGTCAAACTCTATTCCAATTGCCTGATGTGTGTCCTATCCGGAAGTACAAAGTCGGAACGCCAACCTTGACCCACTGTCCTGCTAACGCTCTGAGCCATTTTATAGGCTCCTTACTCCAGAACATACCATATGAAAGGTAACACGCTTCACCTATATCATACTAATACATCTGAAAATAACAAAACCATCACAAAATAAAATACAAATAAACATACATACAAGAAAGTGTCATATACAAGTATACATATTCAAAGGAAACAAATAACTTAGAAACCTTCCTCCCTTTACAGCTATGAGAATGGGGACCTCCGGACATCACTACAGGAACAAGATGGGGACACAAGACCTATAAATAGACTGGATGTCTTAACTGAACAAGGTTTGGCAAATGACTTTGGAAATAACATGGACAAATGCATGTAAGCATAATTCATCTCTTTACACTGTATTCAATAAACTATGGAATCAAATACTTGTAGTGGTGATTTATTTCTATATATGTAAAAGACAATTCTATTATGGATCATCATAGCACTCATGTATCGTATGTTCTCAAATAACTCAGGTAAAACTAATACAGGACATCATACAGCCAATTTACCACAATGACATAGAATGTTAACAAGTCCATGCCTACATGAATCTATGTCGGCAACAGACTACAATACATGACCCCGTGTAGTGTGTAGTCCATGCATAATCGTAGGCTCAGCCCTGGACAATGATCTTCTTTCAGTTTAGTACTTTTAACATTCAGTTCATCCAACAGCAAACAATGCAAGATACTGGTTTCAATCGGCCTTAGAGTGCTGAAATTAATATGCACAGTACTATAAAAGACAGATTACACAGTTTTACATTAGGCAATAACTTTTATATGCCAATATATTTAGTACATTACCCAACATTTACATAATCTATAATTTCCAAAATATCCATCCATGTTAATCAAGTGAAGGATCAAGAAGACATCCTCTACAATAATTTGGGCAAATTAGTTTTTATTTTTCTGATATAATTGTAACATAGGTATATTTTCTATAATGAAAATTTAACTAAAGGGAAGAAAACATAACATTTAGTGCAACCATTACATTAATTTGGATCACCCTGTCTTGAGCATTTGGCCATAGATTCTCATCCACATCACAATGAATTTTATCATTGTTCAAGCACCTTGGAAAAGCTTTTGGCTAATCCATGCTTGACATTGGTCTACCTGATGTCATCACATGCATCATCCATGGCCTGGAAGGAGGGTAGCACGCCAAGGGTTGGCACATAGACCTTCCACCTCCATGTTGAAAAACATTCCTCAATAGGGTTGAGGAAGGGAGAATATGGAGGGCAGGTAAAGGGTCATGAATCGGGATGGGCCTGAAACCATGCTTGAACTACCTCTGCAGGGGAACCTGACATTGTCCAACACAGTTACATAGGTGACCCCTTTATACCTTGACAGGTTGGTTCAATTTCATTGAGGAACTCAATAAAGTGCAGCATTATAGGAGCGGAATGGCCTACGCCCACAACACCATCTTCAGAGATAGCTCACATTCGGAGATGTTTCCTCCAGGTTGTCCAGGCACTTGGACATAATTTTATATGTTCATACAAACACGATTTTATTTCTGTAGTTCTCAAAATCCATATCTGTTAATCCTGGACAAACCAATTTAAAATCTATAGGTTTACCAAACGGTTCAGCGATTAACCATTAAGATCGTTGGATTAAATAATAGACAAATGTATTAAACTGAACGAGAAGGGATGCAATCAAAAGTTGATAGTAAGAGATTTGGAAAGTGGTTACTTGAATGAAACATTTATTAAGATGAAACACTTATTTTGTGTAGTGAAAGGATACTTTGTGGTTTTGTGTATTGTACTAACACAATCAAAATAGCTGACATGTTTGAAAAAAGTGCACTTTTGATGATCTTCGGGATATTATATATGAGTTGTGAAAATGTACACCTTGCTTGTGAAAATAGAACCAAAGTTAATAAAAACTGTAAAATTCGTCCATTTTCCCATGGTGTCTGTCGCTTATGTTGCACGCTGTTAGAAGTTTTAATAGCCTAGCTAATGGATTTCCCATACAAACGCTTGTTGTAGCTCTGCTAGAAGATTTATTTACGGAGAAGAAAAAAACACCTGTTGTTTGGGTGCACCCATCCTTCATATTATCCGGTACTTGGAAAAAAATGAGTGGGTCCTTAAATATTTTGAACTTGACAAAAAGAGCTCATATGAATGGCCCTTGGCGAAGCCACTTCCAATCAGGCCACGAAAGCAACGGTTGGAGACCACTTTAGACATTATGTCTGAAAATAAATATCCTAGGGAGAAAATGAATGGGATTTTCCTTGTTCTGTTGGGGCCCCTTGGAATCCACTGAGAAGCAGCCTCATTTAGCCAGAATTCTATTTCTCTTAAAACCCAGAGACTTATGTGATTCAAATTTGATATTCCACATATTGACGAAAAAAGGGTAAACATTGTTCCAAGAACAAACTAGTCAGAAGACATTTCACTCCACAACTTATGAATTAACTGTAGTAAAACAAACTTTTTGGCAGAAATTACCTGTATAAGTTCATATTGAAAATGTGTTATATTAATATAGTCATGTAGGCCTATATTACATTTACATTACATTTATTGATTTAGCAGACGCTTTTATCCAAAGCTACGATGAAGACAGTGGAAGCAATCAACACAAAAGAGCAATGATATATAAGTGCTATAACAAGCCCTCAGTTAGGTTAACACAGAACACGAGTGGATTTTAACTAATATAATAAAAAAAAAAGAAAACAGATAGAATAAAAAAAATGAAAGAATAGAGCAAGCTAGTTAGAGGTCTTTACACAACACTACACTATACAATTGCATAATAAATGAAAGAAAATAGAATACAAAAAGATCAGAAAGGTAGTTAGGATTTTAAAGAATAGAATTAGAGTAGTGAGTGTTAAAGTAGAGGGTCAAATAAGATGGAAGAGATGTGTTTTCCGATTTGAAGATGGCTAAGGACTCCAGCTGTCGGATTGAGTTGGGGAGGTCATTTCACCAGAAGGGAACATTTAATTTAAAAGTCTAAAAGTCACTTTGGCTTCAGATGGCACAATCTAGCGATGTTCACTTGCAGAACACGCTTCTAGAGGCACATAAGTCTGAAGAATGAATTTAGATAAATGGGTCAGAGCCAGTGGTAGTTTTGTAGGGGCAAACATCAATGCCTTTGAATTTTTGGCAGCAGCTATTGGAAGCCAGTGCAAATCGATCAGAGGTGTGACGGTATTCTTTGGCTCATTAAAAAATTAATCTTTGCTGCTGCGTCTGAATTAATTGTAAGGTTTATAGAATTGGCTGGAAGACCTGCCAAGAGAGCATTGCAATAGGTCCAGCCTGACAGGAACAAGAGCTTGAACAAGGGTTGTGCAGCATGTTCCCAAAGAAAGGCTTGATCTTCTTGATGTTGAAAAGCAAATCTGCAGGATCGGACAGTTTTAGCAATGTGGTTCTGAGAAAGTATTGATCATCAATCATCTCCAAAGTTCTAGGTGTTTTGAAGGAGTTATGGTTGATGTGCCTAACTTAATGGTGAATTGTATGAAGGATGGGTTTGTGGAATCAAAGCTTCTGTCTTGGCAAGGTTGACTTGAAGGGTGATGTCCATCATCCAGGAAGAAAATGTCTGTTAGACAAGCTGAGATGTGAATAGCTACCGCTGGATCATCAGGGATGGGAATGAGAGGAAGAGTTGGTGCATCAGCAGTGGTCTGTCACACGAGTCAAGACCAAGTCCACAAACATCAGTCCAAGTCCCAAGTCCGCAAGGCAAGCTGGACCAAGTCCAGCTCCAAAGGCCGATCCGAACCAGAAAGTAATAATAAAAAAAAAAAGGCTATATAGGCTATGTATTAAATGTAATGCAGTAGGCTAATGTTTTTAAGAAGTTAATGGCAGTTTATTTATTTATTTTTGCATTTATATTTATACTAAATGTTTGGGCTACTGTTTTTGATAACGATACATAATAGGTTTGTAGAAAATCAAAAAAAAAAAAATCTATAAATATTTTCATAATTTTCAGGAATTGTTGATTTCTTTTTCAACACTTGTAAGTTCTGACCGAATATCAAGATATTTTATTATTTTGTAAAAAGCACCACCATATTATATGTATAAAAATTTGAGATGACAAACACAAATCCTTCTAATTATTTTATCCCTTGAGGTAGCCTCACACAAAAAGGTTTTGGAGGATGGAGACCCCTGGTTATAACTATGTTTTATAATTATTGTTTGTGTAATTTGGGTTTCTGCCTGCATGACACTTTTTTGTGAGGGCCCCATCCATCCTCCCCTCAATATGGAGTCGCCTGTCCCTTTTGCAGAAAAGCATCCATAAAGAATGATGTTTCCACCTCCATGCTTCACAAGTTTGATGGTGTTCTTGAGGTTGCACTCATCCTTAGTCTTCCCAAACACAACAAGTAGAGTTAGACCAAAAGCTCTATTTTCATCTCATCAGGACCCATGACCTTCCCATGAATGAGTATGTGGGACAAGGCTTTATACGGTAACAGTTCAAACCGGTGCAGTTAATGAAGTAAAGTTCAAACAGGTGCAGTTAATAAAAAGTGAGAAAAGGAGGGCTTCGTGAGAGCTGAATTTTACTGGTTGATAGGTGATCAAATGCTTGGTGCATAAACAATAAACTGCAAAATATATTTTTTTAAAATATACAATGTGATTTTCGATTGTTATTTAAGATTCTGTCATTGAGTAGAAGAGTATACTAAGATAAAATGACAGGCTCTTTGGTTTGTAGGGCACCTGCACAATCCCCAGTGTATCAAATGCTTTTCCTCCCTCACTGTAGAATAAATGAGGGAACACTTATTTTAAAAGTGCCATGTTGACACTGTTTGGAGTGCACACTGAGTTCAAATGACTCAACAATCCCATGTGATACTTCATCTGGTGCCCACTCTAAAGCAAAATATATTCTTTCCAGTTATTAATTTAAAATAACTTTCATATTATCTGTAATCGAATGTTTCCATCCTACAGTTCTCCTTTAAAACCCTTACCTCACACTTGAATTGCCAGGCAGGAGTTTATTTTACTAACGGATTGTTTCTTTAATCAACATGACAAAATAGGTTTGTCTTTTTTATTTATAATACAGAGCTTAACTGAGAGACCTACATTTCGGTTGGATAAAGGGAGGGTACATAAATGACCAATAAAAGTTGATGTTGGCTGATTGTTGTGGGTTTTCCATTTCCACACACACACCCGACCGTGATGTCCTGGTTAAGACTATCCGGGTCCCCACATGGTCAACCCTCCCACACCTATGGCTCCGAGCTTTTCACTTGATCCGACCAAGTGTTGCAACTTAGCAATTTGTCGCTAGATTTAGCAATTTTCAGACCCATAGGTTTTTTCCAAAAGACTAGGCCACAAATCTAGCATTTTTGACAGACCTTATTTAGTCTCTGAGACTCCGTAGCCGCGACGAGTTCTCTCTCTCTTTTCCCAGCCAAGCACGCTCTCTCTCTCTGCATTCCTTGTTCAACGAGCAGAGAGGAGCAGCACTTTCAGTTAAAAAAATATATTCTGTTGCTTCTAACTCTATTTTATACAAGAAGCAAATCACAGTACAATCATTATCTTAATCTTATGTATGTATTCATTAGACAATGTCGGAATAGGATTTTATGGAGGATTAATCTTTGAGAGCTGGTAATGTATTCTTAATAGGCTGCTTCAGTCATTAATATTAATTCCGTTGTCGACAACGAAACATTCAAATATATAATAAAAACTTTTATTGAGAATTTTGCTGCCTTTAAAATGCAAGTACATGAGCACAGAAAGGGCAAGATATTATAACGCACTTTACGCCATTATATGCTAATTAGCATATGACGCCATCTAGCCATTTAGCCATATTCAGGCAGGGTTTAGCTACTTCCATTGAAAGAAGTTGGCAACACTGTGACTCACTCACTGGAGCAGGAGCTGCAACGAGGCAGCAATCAGCGGTTCGCTTCCAAGGTAAGCTAAACACTTTTATTTCAAATGTAATTCGGGTTAACATCATAACAAACGCACTCACCATATATGGAGAATGTTAAAAAAGTAGGCCTTTCTGCCATAATTTTAACTAACTTTAAACTAAAGCAGTTTTCGTCGAAAGGGTTTAGTCAGTATAATGTTAGATAACCTTAGTTTGCTAACGCTCTATACATGTGCAAATGTAAATGGAAACTATTTAGCTAACTACCACTACCAAGCTAACCGACTTATTAGCTAGCACGCATTAGCTAATGCATGCCATCATTTTTTTTTTTTTTTGTGTTGTATAATTTAATCACAAATGTGATTGAAATCGATAAATGTATGTTTTCTATGATATGCAACTACAGTAGTTAGCTTGTATGTTAGGATGGACTACTATGACAATTAGCAAGTAAATAGAGTATAGGATCAGTTCGCACTCCGACTACAGGTATTAAGGTTGTATGGCGGGAGAAAAGCTGCCATCAGGGGTAACTACATTAATTATCCGATTAAAACTATTAGACCATTTTAAATAACTGAATGTTCATTTAAATTATTTAAACATTATAATGGACCTACTGTATAGGTGTTTTATGTTGTAGAAAATTCAAACATCTTTAAATGCTTGAAATCATTGATTTTCACTGGTAGTTTGAAAACGCTTGACTACAATGAGGCAACACAATCCCAATTATACCATATAAAGACTATTATTGTGTTATATCTGACAGGCTAAGAACCAACTACTTTGTCATACAATTGGCAATGGGTTATTTACTGCATTTAAACTTATGTCTCTTTGCTACTTAGGGTTTTCACTCATGGGAGAAAGAACTTGGACCAATCCAGGATGAGTAGGTCCGGTATCATCTCGACTTCAATTATTCCATTTAATCTGGAAAACCAAAACCAAATAACAATCAATATTTTGTTTTCTGTTTTTCTGTATGAACCAAATATTAAAACTGACGCTTGTTTCATTGCTTTCAGCCAAACGGAAATATAATAAACAAGGAAAACCAAAACAAATAATGGATCAAATTTTACGTTTCAATTGTTCTTTATTTGTGTAGTAGGTCTAACTATTTCCACGGTGCCGCCCTGTTTGCTTTGCGCATGAGTGGATTCAAGAATGGCCACTTCCGCGATATTCCTCGATAAAGAACACGTTTTAAATCACAGGCATAGTTACAGCGTCCAATAACAATAACCGCAATAGATTATATTGGTTAATATAATATAATAAACCAATCAAGATGGTTTAAATGTCCTTTGAAACCACGCTAACCACTTGTTTTGGTATGTTTGGCATTTTAAGTGATCATTAATTAAAACATTTATATTAGCAGATTATTTAATTAATAATGAGATCAATAAAGCAATCAAAACGATATATATATGTATATATATATATATATATATATATATATATATATATTCGTTTGGTTTTAGGACAGCTTTGATTAAAAGATTTGATCCACTTCAAACGTTGACACTTATAAACCACACACACACAAACACAGAGAGAGAGAGAGAGAGAGAGAGAACAATAGTTAGAATATAAATATTTGAATATACAAAAGAAAGTGTTTTGTTAATCTTAGTATAGATAGAAAACAACATAGAGCAAGCAGAGGGTCACGCTTTTTTTAAATGCAAACATGTAAACAAATATGTACAAATTATGAAGTTACATATTTACATTATTTTACAGTTATATTGTAGTTACATATAAGTAGTAGTTTCTGGATGTGAATGGGTGGGGGTATTTTCTTGACGCCATCAAACCAAAGTAACAGCAAGCGTGACTTAGTATCATTCCTGAATCCTGATAGAATTCAGTCTTTGAAAGACCTATTATTATAGACAGTTCAGTGACAAATTATTAAACACAGAACTTGAATTTATTCCCTGAAAGAATCTGAATCTTGGTGATGATTGAATAAAAGGCTTCTTATTAACACAGACTTTCACACCTATATATATTCTCAGTATCGTAAAGAGGCCTACATTTCATTTTGTCATTACATATTTCTGTGTAAAAATGTTGTATTAAACATTAACTCATTTCATTATAAGTTGTAATTGCTATGTAAAGGACATGTCTGATCAGCATTAAACTGAAACAGGCATATTACATCTAAAATCAACTTCAGACGAAGCATTCTGAAGGCTTAATTAATAATGATTTAATTATTACATTATTCCATTTAACATTATATCATCATTAAGAATTTAACATTAGATGATAAATACAAACCTCCTCTCAAAAAAGTTGGGACGCTGTACAAATTGTGGAGTAAAAAAGGAATGGAATAATTTACAAATCTGATAAACTTATATTCTATTCACAGTAGAATATAGATATATATCAAATGTTGAAAGTTTGGCTCATTTTGCATGAGGCTACACATTCAAAAAGTTGGGACAGGTAGCATAAGAGGCCGAAAGTTAAATGGACCAATTTGAACTTATTAGGTCAATTGGCAACATCATTGGGTATGAAAAGAGCTCTCAGTGTCTCTCAGAAGTCAAGATGGCAGAGGATCACCAATTCTCCCAATGCTGGGTGAGAAATAGTGAAGCAATATCAGAAAGGAGTTTCCCAGAGAAAATTGCAAAGAGTTTGAAGTTATCATCATCTACAGTTCATAATATCATCCAAAGATTCAGAGAATCTGGAATCATTTCTGTGTGAAGGGTCAAGGCCAGAAAACCAACTGATGCCATGATCTTCAGCTCTTAGACGGCTGCATCACATACAGGAATGCTACTGTAATGGAAATCACAACATGGCTTAGGAATACTTCCAGAAAACATTGTCGGTGAACAAAATCCACCGTGGCCATTCCACCGTTGGCTAAAAACTCTATAGGTCAAAAAGAAGCCATAACTAAACATGATCCAGAAGGAGGAGTTTTCTGATTCAAGGCTCATTTAAATGGACTGTAGCAAAGTGGAAAACTGTTCTGTGGTCAGATGAATCAACATTTGAAGTTCTTTTGAAAACTGGGATTCCATGTCATCCGACTAAAGAGGACAAGGACAACCCAATTTGTTATCAGCCCGTCAGGAAGCTCCATTCTGATGGTATGGGGTTGCATGAGTGTGTGTGGCATGGGCAGCTTACATCTGGAAAGACTCCATCAATGCTGAAAGGTATATCCAAGCTCGAACAAATATGATCCCATCCAGATGCGTCCTTTCAGGAAGACCTTCATTTTCCAACATGACAATGCCAGACCACATACTGCATCAAACTAAATCATGACTGCATAGAAGAAGGATCCGGTACGAAAGACCGCCTGCAGTCCAGATCTTAAGAGAAGATGTACAAAAAGACCAAGACAGTTGTCAATTAGAAGCCTGTAAGACAAGAATGGGACAGCACCGTCCTAAACTTGACCAACGTTCCTCAGACCCCGACGCTTGTAGACTGTATAAAGAAGAGGTGATGACACAGTGGTAAACATGGCTTGTCCTAACTTTTTGAGATATGTTTGATGCCAAGAAATTTAAAATCAACTTATTTTTCCCTTAAATTGATACTTTTTCAGTTTAAACATTTGATAATGTCATCTATGGGTATTCTGTTTTATTCACAATGTCACAATTTTTTTGAATCGGTTTATACTTAGGCCTATACTAACCTTCTGTTTAAATGGTTAATAAAATGATTTGTGATAGAATATGCACTGATAGAATAATTTCTAGTGAGTGCAGGTTTGAGTAAATTAATTTCATTTTTCAGATTTCAAATTAAATAAAAATGATGGGATGAAACCATCTTTCCATTATGCTTCACAAAAACTACAGTTTTCTTTAGGCTATTCATTTATTTTAGGTGAGAATTAAGAATAAAATATTCTGCTGGCAGAATTTGGAAGAATACAAATCATTAAAGCACAAAGATCTGCATTTATCTTAAAGTAATTGGTTATTTTACTACATGCTGCTAAATATAATTTTTCACTTGCTGCCTTTCCAACCTAATGAAATAGGCAGCAGAACTCGCTCACTTGTCGCCAATTCAGACGGAGATCTGATAAAAAGCCATGGATTTGTGGGCCAACTCAAATGTAGTAACTTCAACCCTGATACTACATCAATAATTTGATAACAAGAACGCAAACAGAGATAAGCTGATCCTAGGTTTAGACATACACAAGGAATAAATTAATTTGTTTTATGGTACAGATTGCATGTAACTGTAAAATAATGTAAATATTTAACTTCTTTAGTTCTGTGCATACAGTATTTGTTTACATGGCATTTAGAACTGTTTTGTAAGTGTGTATTGCTACTAGAACTTACATTTCAAAGTACATCTGTGCAATAATGTTTCTATTCTTAAATTCAGTATAATAAAAGGATTTAATATTTTAACTGATACAGTAATTGTAAAATACTATAAACAAACATTAGCATATGTCAACCATTACCTTTTAATTACATTGTCACCTTTAATTTTTTTTTTAATTGTGCAAAGCTAAATATATATAACATGTACATGCATCTTCAAGAAACATCTAACGATCTCCTTTCATCTTTGACCCTAGAACTCTAGCACCTATATTCTAATTATATTTTATCAAATTTTATTTATTTGTTCTAACTGCTAGTTTTCATCCAACACTAGCTTTCTGTATTCTTTTCAATTATTTATATATTTTTGTATTGTATTGTATGTGTATGTGATTGATAGATAGATTGATAGATAGAGAGATAGATAGATAGATAGTATTTAATAATTAATGATCTACTTAAAATGCCTCACATACCAAAACAAGCGTTAGCTGATTTCAAAGGACATTTAAACCATCTCGATTGGCTTATTACATTATATTAACCAATATAATCTATTAGGCTGTGGTATTGTTATTGGACATACTGTAACATGCCTGTGATCATTAAAAAACGGTTCTTTATCCCCAGGGAATACGCTGAAGTAGCGCATCCTTTGAAACCATCCACGCGCATGCAAAGCAAGCAGGACGGCACCGGGAAATAGTTAGGACCTACTACAACAAATAAGAACAATTAGAAAACGTAAATTTGATCCATTATTTCGCTTTTGGTTTCTTGTTTATTATATTTCCGCTTCGAGCTGAAAGCAATGAAAAAACGCCAGTTTTTCATATTTGTTCTAAGAAAACAGAAAAAAAAAATATTGATTGTATTTGCTTTTGGTTTCCAGATTAAATGGAATAATTGAATGATCGGATTATACACGGACCGAGTACCATATCCAAGCGGGATTGATAAACCATGTCTCCAGCGTTTATCAATAATTTTAAAGGTAAATGTTAAACTCTTAATATGATTTAGCTGGAATCAGTGAAATGCCTTCAGTGATCGTCTCTGCTCAAGAGCACACTGCACAATGGTGGTTGCTAGGTACACAGGGATATTAGAACTGAAATTCAACAGCTTTTGCATTTGATTAAACCATTTTTTCCTTCAGCACAGTGCTTAAGCACTTTTGCTTCGTGCCCAGCCTGATTGCAGTAATCAAGGTTTGACAGGGATTATTCCTGTAAAACAGACCTTTTTTTTTTTACCTTTTATTTAACCAGGTAGGCCGATTGAGAACAATATCTCTTTGAACGGCGACGGGAGCCTTGGATTTGAAACAGGAAGTCGTAACTAAAGCATGACTCTACCACTGAGCTACAGGGCCCGTCTTCATAATGCCTATTACATCCGGGATCAAATGCACATCCAAGATGATATCATCGGGCTAATCCTGATCCGCTAATGGGTTTTAACAACCTGTTGTGTATGATTAGGATCGCTGGATTGAGTTATCTGGAGATAATTCCGCCGTGTTGTCTTTAAGGGGATATGTATCGGCTAAAACCATGATCAGCAGTGACTGCATTGCAAGACGGCAATGTAATGATGCCATATAATTTAAAACGACACCTGACTAAAAAACTTGACAAATTTCTGACTTTTATAAGGAAACAGCCAAGCAAACAAAGCTACATAAATGTTATAATAGAATATATAAAACAGATAATAGATACATTTTTTATTTTATTAGAATTTTATTATAATATTATAATTTGATTCAATTTATAATAGGTGCAGTCTTTACATTTTATTTCAATGTAGAAATTAACTATTAATTTCATATTGGGACAGATTTTTACGCGGACAGCATTAATGAAAGTTTCTTAAGGGTCAATATCATGTTATCTGCATCTCCTGCTCCATCAAGCCACTGAATTAGCAGTCATCACTCAAAATAATGCACCACTCTATTATCTGTATAGCATGTGTGTTAGAATAATACTTTGATGACAAAATTTATGAGTAAAACTGGCTGTGTTATAGCAGGCTGTTGTACTACACAGCATTTTTATATTATTTTTAAATATATTTTTTTAATGATTATTATTTTAAATTATTGTCCCTGGATCGACGATATCTTGTAATAAACTAGCGTGCTAGCAGACATATTTTGAGTATCAGTTCTGGTTGAAAAGAAGCGATCTAATCCTGTTTACATGAAATAAGCTGCTCCCAAGCAGGTTTAAGCTAACGGACCTGTTGCCATGACAGCAGCTCTTGGAATGAGCTTCAAGAACCAAACGATCCAAGATCACGCCAAATCGCAACACAAATCCAGCTAACTGAGTTACCGCATCAAGCAGGCCCCAGGTGTTTTTTGCCACTGAACTCATATTCAAAGGTGACTTTGTTGTGAGTACGAGGGAAACTACTGTCACAGCAGGCAGAGCTCCAAACTATTGAGTACAATGAGTCTGCAAAGGTTTTTCTTTTGATTTTCAGTGGAAGAGTAAAACATGGTGGTAAGTCCATGAAGTGGCTTGTAGCAACTTTTACAATGCAGGGCCATGTCTAAAATCTAGAGTTGTTCTCTTTATGTTAGTGCCTTGTCAATACTACTAGTTACAGTTATCTACCATCGTGCACCTTCGAGGACCGTATCTGCCCTTTCACTGCACCTTCGAGGACGGTTATCTGCCCTTTCACTGCACCTTCACACTGACCATTATCTGCCCTTTGCACCTTTGCGTGACGGTTTATCTGCCCTTCACCGACCTTCGCAGTGACGTTATCTGCCCTTCACGCACCTCGACTGGAACGTTTCGCCTTCACTGCACCTTCGCGTGACCGCATTCGCCCTCTCTCTGCACCTTGCAGTGACCGCTCTTGCCCCTTTCATGCACCTTCGAGTGAACGCTTTGCCCTTCACTGCACCTTCGAGGGATCTGCTTCCCTTCACTGCACTCGAGTGACCGTTATTGCCCTTCACTGCACCTTCGCGGGACCGTTATCTGCCCTTCACTGCACCTTCGAGTGACGGATCTGCCTCTTCACTGCACCTTCGCGTGACCGCTATCTGCCCCTCACTGCACCTTCGAGGCCGCTTTTCTGCCCTTCACTGCACCTTCGCAGGAACGCTTTCTGCCCTTCACTGCACCTTCCGGATCGAACGTTTTCTGCCCTTCACTGCACCCGAGTGACGGTTATCTGCCCCTTCACTGACCTTTACAGTGACATTATGGTGCCCTTTTACAGTGACGGTTATTCGCTCTTTCACTGACCTTTCGAGATGTTATTGCCCTTCAGAAAAAGGTAAAACATGGTGCTTAGCCATTTGTCCAATTTGTTTTACAATAGACATCCTAAATACGCTAATTGTATGGAAATATCCTGTTTATAATTAATCAAATACTGCTTCTTCATATCAACCCAGGCATAATATTAATGAAACAAATGTTTCTATACAGCATTGATGCATGTGAAAAGGACTCCTCTTGGGAGACTTGTTGATGACCAACAGAAGACCTATTTTTGCAAAATGAAACCATAAGTAAATGAGAAACTCACAATTGTCCCTTCCATTCAATATTATACCTGGAGAAGAACTGACGACAACGGACTCAACTGGGCATGGAGACAGGTGAGTTATTTTGTTTTCATATCCAATACCACCTACTGGATAAGAGTTTATATTTCATGCAATTTTGTTGCAGACACTCCAAACAAGAAAGCTGTGTAGAATGTGTTTCTTATCTTGGATTACTTTGCAGTAACAATTTGTTTTTGAGATACATTTCCTATAGGTTTGGATTAACCAAATGAGTTTATTTATGGAAATGCCTTTATTTCCATAGTTTTAATGAATTGCATTGTCATGTCACAGTGGATTCGTTTTGATTTATCTATTGTATGCACCCATTGGGTCTCTATTCATGAAACATTTGAATATACGAAAGTAAATATTGAGTGATTTGCGCCAGAAGAGAACTTCTGAAATTCTCCTGATTCACAAAAAACTTCAGAAACGCGATGTGATAGTGAAATGTGTGTTAATGAATTCCAAACAGTCGAATGGACACCCAACGCCATTCTCACTACCATAAACCTTCCATTAAACTAATATATATTAAACTATATATGAGCATCATATTATGAAAACCAAACCTAAGATTTCAACATGTCTTTCAAAAGCTTTAATGAAAAAAAAAATTTCCAGCCGCAGAAATTTAAGCTTTATTATCGAAGCTATTCAAAACGCACGCTTATTTTCGCCGAAATAAGTTGATCAGGTCCTAAAAGGAAGCTTTTGAACATATTGACAAGATGCTGTTAATGGAGTTTCCATCTGTTATTCAACAGCCCCGGAAAGACAAACCTTATGTAATTACTATATGTAATATTTTTCAAAATGCTGTGTAAATATGTACCGAATGAAATAAAATGCAGCCGATTAATACAAACGCTCAGACGTTAAACGACATTTACGCTGGCTTGGGAGCAGCTGTAGATTTATTTCGCATCAACTAACATTTGAAAATACAAGCTTTTAATGAACCAATTTACCGGAACCACTTTACCACATTTACAAAAATTCGCTTTTGCTCATGGTTCATGAATGAGACCCATGTGTACACACAATTAGAACATATAAAGTTGGTAGCAAAAAGTAAATTTAACTTGTTGACTCAGATCCATTAAAATGATTGGTATTACATGCCTATATTACAAAAGATTAGAACCCATATGCAGAATAAATGCAGTGGTGCTGTCTGATCAATACCTATTAGGGCTGCACGATATTGTGAAAATGACAGCAGTATTTTATTTTTCTGCATATATATTGGTTATTTTTTCTTACAAACAAGGGGGTGAGTAAACTTACATTCTATTTAAATGATTTGAACATAGACATTCATCGTCAATTGATTAATATGGGGGAGAGGAGCAAGACAGAGCTAGTGTTGTTTGAAACGCCTTCTGATTCAATTCAATTGCTTTATTGGCATGAATAAAGGTACATATCAAAGCATTGTAATATGGAATGAAACAAACAAAATAATATATATTCATAAGAAAAAATGACATGCAAAATAAATCCATGTACATTTCTATAAACATTGATGGAATTCTAATCTTCTTGCTCTTCATACTGCTTCTTAGCAGCAGGCTTTCTTCTTCCTCTCTCTGTCTTCACTCTTCCTTCCTAGCAGCAGCTTCTCTCTCTCTGTTCTCTCCCTTCTCTCTCTCTCTCTCTCTCTGAAGCATGTGCTGACTGAGGAGGGCTGAGCTTTGAGTGTGAGCTGGTTGGTGTGTCCAGGTGCCTTTTTCTATCTTTCTATTTCTATGTTATTTATCATTTTTCGGATTAAATTAGTTTTTGCACATTTATTTGGGAGGGTAAGGGATAAAAGAATTTGGGCCCTGTCTCCGGTTTTGTATGAGCATGGCTGGCCCAGCCCAGCTAACAAATTTATGTTGTGAGAACGCTTTCTAACGCCCTTTGCTGGAACGTTATTTTGAACGCTGTAAATAACGCTGAAATGTCCAGTTTGTTTAATGTTCCCAGAACGCTTTTTTATGGTTAGTATAACGTCCTCAATTCTTTGAAACTTAAATTTCATAAAAAATATAACGCTCTATGAACGCTTATTTAGAATGTTCCAAAAACGTGAAATGTCCAGTTTGTTAATGTTCCCAGAACGTTTATGGTTAGTATAACGCTCCTACAACGTTTTGAAACTTAAATTTCATAAAAAATATACGCTCTATGAACGCTTATTTGGAAATGTTCCAAAACGTTGAAATGTCCAGTTTGTTAAGTTCCGAACGCTTATGGGTTAGTATAACGTTCCTACAACGTCTTGAAACTTAAATTTCATAAAATATAACGTCATGAACGCTATTTAGAATGTTCCAAAACGTTGAAAATGTCCAGTTTGCTTTAATGTTCCAGAACGCTTTTTATGGTTAGTATAACGTTCCACAACGTTTGAAACTTACATTTATAAAAAATATAACGCTCTATAAATGTTTATTTAGGAATGTTCAAAACGTTGAAAATGTCCAGTTTCTTAATTCCAGAACGTTTTTTTTAGATAACGCTCCTACAATGTTCTTTGAAACTTACATTTCATAAAAAATATAACGCTCTAAACGCTTATTTAGAATGTTCCAAAAAACGCTGAAATGTCCAGTTTGTTTACATTCCCAGAACGCTTTTTATATTAGTATAACGCCTCAAGCTTTGAAACTTTAACTTTCATAAAAAAATTAACGCTCTATGAACGCTATTGAGAATGTTACAAAACTTGAAATGTCCAATGGCTTTAACGCTCGAATGTTATTTTATGGTCAGCATAACGCCCTACAACGTCTTGAACTTAATTTATAAAAATATAACGCTCTATGAATATTTTATTTTGAAATTCCAATAACGCAAAATGTCCAGTTTGCTTAACGCGGAAGCTATTTTACATATGGTAGCATAACGCTCCTGCAACCTAATTTCATTTAAAACACAATATTCTATTAACATTTATTTGGAAAATTCCAAGAACCTAAAATTTGGAACTTTATTTTATGGTCAGCATAATGTGCCTTACAATGTTCCTTTCCATCTTAAAATGTATTAAGAATAAAACATTGTATAAACTTTAATTTGAACATTACAAATGTAGCTTAATAAAATTTTATTTTCAGGTTAGCACTGTGCAACATTCTCTTTCAGCATAACATTTATTAACACAACATTCCAGATCCAAGCAAGCATTCAATTACATTGCATTTTAACAGGTATCTGAATTATTAAAGATAATCACTTTCAACACATTGAACAGACTGGTGAAAATTTTATATTTGTAAAAAAAAAAGAACCCTGTAGTCAAATATTTAATCTATTTTTTTGCAATAATTTGTCTTTGTGCTTGTGAGCTGGTATTGGCATGCTATAGGAAATTATTCTTAGTGTGATTGGTTATTGAATTGTATTGTAGCAATATTTAAGCCAAAAGACAAAAACGATAAAACTTTTGATTTTCACTTTTTCACTACAGAAGGACTTAATATTTAGTTTAATATTTATGACAATAAACTATTGCTTCATAGCTAAATATAAACTATCATGAACTTTTATTATTGAAAACTTCTATATGAATTTCTGGTTTGGGGTGGGTGCTGAAAACTAGGTTGGAACTGTCCGTTTCCTACCATCTGTGAAACAGATTAGCTGATGTTACAAACTGTGTTATTACAAAATTTATGAAATAATAAGTCTACTGCCTAGACTTTCAATGGAAAGACAAAAAATGATGAAAGATTATAAAAATAAAAATAATTGGTTCTAAATGGGTGTGAACAAACATGAGGGTGACACAGTTAAACTTTCTACTGGACAATGCAGCCACATTCGCTCGTTAAATATGCATAAATCAGGATGTTAAGTGTTATTACCGCTTCAGCTGAGTTATGCTAAACATATTTGATATTAGAATTAGGGATGGGTCACATTTTGAATATTATTATTGATTTAAATGACCAATCATTAGGCTGTGCCAATTTTCGGTGATGTGAATGCGTCTGAAAGCATCTCTTACCCCAAAGCCTAGTTCGGTGACTGTGATTGCCTGGTGCGCGCCGACACGTGTTAAAATGGGCCAAACGCAGTTCAGTTTAATTAGTGTGCTGTACAATCAGTGTGAGCAACCGCTTAGGTCTACTGACACGGGATGATTAATTGAAAGGGGCAATTTTGAGGGGCAAACGCCATAGAATTATAAAGCAATATGTTGAGAGGGTCTTCTGTCTCACCGCATCCCAAACGACTCAAAAATGAACCACAAAGTTAACAGAATGATGCAGTCCACTAGTGTTCTCAAAAGACCCGTCTCGGGTACCAAGTCGGTACTCAAAAAATGTAAAAGTGACGGTACCAGGTTTCTTAAGACCCGAGTCCCGTCCCGCTCAACCCCGTTCAGCATGATTTCCGCCGGAAACGAGGACGAATCTCAAAATCCAGTCATGAAATGAAACTTACATTTTAATATGGAAGTCATGGAATTTGTCAAAGCTAGATAAATGAATCAAATCAAATTCTCCATATGGACCAGTATTCTGTAATGTTAAACGCAAATGTTGCTTGAAATATGAATTGTGTTTTCGCCTTCTGTGTGAATCCCAGGAATGGCAGAGACGCGGTTTGTTATTATAAGACTGAAGCTCATATTTGCATCTGAGCTTCAGAGTTCCTCTCCATCAAGAGATCTTTTCAGTTTCTATACATGCAAAGAGAGAGAGTGTGAGTCTTACCACGCTGGAACATTAATGCTATATGTAAACTATTCTTTATTGTCTTTTCCTGTAATGAGTTAATTTAGAATTATTCATATTCATTTTGAACAAGCAGAAGACATACCGGTTTCTCCGCAGTAGTGCGAGCTAATGTGCAAATGAGTTATTTCATTGGCTGGCGTGATCTAGTACATCTCCCCTGTTTTGATTTTCAGCAAATCAGTTTGACAACGCAGACAACGTCGGATTAATATTCATGAACCCTGCAGCTCATCAATTCATAGTGCATTAGATATACAGTTTTGTTCAAAATAATAGCAGTACAATGTGACTAACCAGAATAATCAAGGTTTTAGTATATTTTTTTATTGCTACGTATGGCAAACAAGTTACCAGTAGGTTCAGTAGATTGTCAGAAAACAAACAAGACCCAGCATTCATGATATGCACGCTTAAGGCTGTGCAATTGGGCAATTAGTTGAAAGGGGTGTGTTCAAAAAAAATAGCAGTGTCTACCTTTGACTGTACAAACTCAAAACTATTTTGTACAAACATTTTTTTTTTCTGGGATTTAGCAATCCTGTGAATCACTAAACTAATATTTAGTTGTAACGACCACAGTTTTTTAAAACTGCTTGACATCTGTGTGGCATGGAGTCAACCAACTTGTGGCACCTCTCAGCTGTTATTCCACTCCATGATTCTTTAACAACATTCCACAATTCATTCACATTTCTTGGTTTTGCTTCAGAAACAGCATTTTTGATATCACCCCACAAGTTCTCAATTGGATTAAGGTCTGGATTGGGCTGGCCACTCCATAACATTAATTTTGTTGGTTTGGAACCAAGACTTTGCCCGCTTACTAGTGTGTTTTGGGTCATTGTCTTGTTGAAACAACCATTTCAAGGGCATGTCCTCTTCAGCATAGGGCAACATGACCTCTTCAAGTATTTTAACATATGCAAACTGATCCATGATCCCTGGTATGCGATAAATAGGCCCAACACCATAGTAGGAGAACATGCCCATATCATGATGCTTGCACCTCCATGCTTCACTGTCTTCACTGTGTACTGTGGCTTGAATTCAGAGTTTGGGGGTCGTCCTCACAAACTGCCTGTGGCCCTTGGACCCAAAAGAACAATTTTACTCTCATCAGTCCACAAAATGTTCCTCCATTTCTCTTTAGGCCAGTTGATGTGTTCTTTGGCAAATTGTAACCTCTTCTGCACATGCCTTTTTTTTAACAGAGGGACTTTATGGGGATTCTTGAAAATAGATTAGCTTCACACAGACGCTTCTAACTGTCACAGTACTTACAGGTAACTCCAGACTGTCTTTGATCATCCTGAGGTGATCATTGGCTGAGCCTTTGCCATTCTGGTTATTCTTCTATCCATTTTGATGGTTGTCTTCCGCTTTTTCTTCCACGCCTCTCTGGTTTTGCTCTCCATTTTAAGGCATTGGAGATCATTTTAGCTGAAAAGCCTATCATTTTTGCACCTCTTTATAGGTTTTCCCTCTCTAATCAATCTTTTAATCAAAGTACGCTGTTCTTCTTGAACAATGTCTTGAACGACCCATTTTCCTCAGCTTTCAAATGCATGTTCAACAAGTGTTGGCTTCATCCTTAAATAGGGGCCACCTGATTCACACCTGTTTCTTCACAAAATTGATGACCTCAGTGATTGAATGCCACACTGCTATTTTTTTGAACACACCCCTTTCAACTAATTCAACTAATTGCCCAATTGCACAGCCTTAAGAGCGTGCATATCATGAATGCTGGGTCTCATTTGTTTTCTGAGAATCTACTGAACCTACTGGTAACTTGTTTGCCAGTAGCAATAAAAAAATATCTAAAAACCTTGATTATTCTGGTTAGTCACATTGTACTGCTATTATTTTGAACAATACTGTACATTAGTATGATAGGAGAATTAGTAGTAGTATTATCTTTTAATAATAATTAATATGATCTTTTACTATTTTTTTACAGATACCATCAATGACCAAAAATATCTTAAGCATCACCACCAGTCTTAAGTTCAGTTAAAATGACAAATATGCATTCATTAGGCCTAAAAAGTTAATTTTTACATAAAGGCATTGTGCTAGAAATATAACTATTATTTAGTAAAATGTATGTGATACTGCTACTACTGTTGAAATAATTTATAAAACTTTATTTTTTAAAGAAATAAATCACATATATTTCTTCCCGTTTTAATTTTACAAGAAAATCCTTTATTTTGAAATAAAATGTGTTTACATTTCATAAATTAAAGACAAATTAGAATTTAGGGTGAAACTTGTTTACTTTTCAATTATTAAGTGTAGAAAACTTTAAACCAAATTGTAAATAAGTACAAAGAATGGCATTGGTTTTATTTTTAGTGCTAAAAAGTTATTTTTATTTTTTATTGAATATTTTGTTTTTTTGCTTATGTACCGATAGCAGTGGATTTTCACTGGTATCGGTACTGAATCTGAAATTTCGTCTGTGAACACTCCACTCCACTGTGCAGGCGAGAAACTTCCTGTCTCCCAAGTGATTCATTGATTAAGCTAGCTGCTTAAAATGATTTATTTGTTGTAGGACTAAAATGTAATATTCCACTGGTTTGATAACCATAAAATGTTTTTAAACCATTTAAAATTTGACTCTTGTTATGTTGATTTTAAAATATAACATGTTATGTTTTATGTTCTACTAACGTATATGTGACTATTATAAACTTTTTAATTATGGTAAGCTTGGAAATAAATAACGTTTTAATCTAGACCTTAGCTATAGAATATTTAAGTAATCATTATTCTACCAAAAATTCCATCGATTTGGTAATCAGTTAAAATGCGTTTTTTTGCTTAATTAGCGTGCAATATTAGTTATGCAAGAGAAAATAAGACTCCTGGGTCTCTTAAAATGAACAACTAAGTTTCCTTTTATATACATTTTTTTTTTTTAAATGCATGAGAATGCAATGCATACATCAAAATAAACATTTAATCACTACCCATTGTTTCTCTGTCTGTACTTGTACTGTGAACAATGACAATAAAGTTATATATAAAGTTAAATTAAGTGCATTTAAGTGACTATTCAATATTAGGGTTTTAAATAGATGCACATTAAACACATAAAACATTAATTTAATTAATCTTTAATTATTGAAAATTAACAAGCGTAACTTTTCAGTACTAACCACTATAACTTAATAACCGGACTTTTATTTGTGGGTTGACATACCTTTTAGTTCTGTGTATGTGATGTGCGTTAGTTTTAATCAAATCAAATGGTCAAAAATGCTCATGAAGTGATTTTCAGTGCAGTTCTTGAGATGTTCTTCATGTTCACGTCCTTTTAGTGAGACAGCAGGCTGAAATCGCAAGCTATAGCTTCTGCTCCAGGCAGCTTCTCTGCCATTCATTAACAGAACACTGCGGAACATGCAGGATTCATGTTAAATAGACTGTTCTGGCTAAATATTTACAGATATAGTCCATATCATGATTTGATGTAAGTGCAATGACCTATTTTGATTATTTCATTCAAAATTTGGAAATTCCATGCCATTCCACGTTAAACTTAAAATCTGTTTTATGACTGGATTCGTAATTCCCTCCGCGTTTTCTGCATGTGCAGAATCATAGGACTCTAGTTGTGGTATGCCAGCTCTATCTTGCAATGGACTGCCACAACGTTCTCATGTTTCAGCCTCAAATCAAAACACTGCTGACTCCTTGTGTCTCCTTTGCTTTGTGGGTGGCGTAAATGTGTTGTGTCACATAAAAAAAAAATATGAGAAAGAACCTGACGTGAAGATTTTAAATAATAAAAGAGGCTTAGGAGGGAATTTGCTTCGATCATTTTTTTTAATCGAGTTACTCGAGGAATCGTTTCAGCCCTATTTTAATCAGTAATGCTTTGGGCTTTGTTACTTTTATTATAACACAAAGCCTCAGGCTTCTCTCAATTTAAGATAAAATACAAACAATAAATGTTTTACGCTCTTGAATCTGTAGTGAGAGTTTGCCTCCTTTCATGCTGATGCATGTGAGATCAAATATTTTCCTGTTTAATGTTACCGGAAAATAATACTGAATAAATATTTGAGTACATGTTGAAAAAAAATAGAACAATTTAATACAAACCAGGTGTCTCTTGAAAAGATCAATTTGAGGTTTAAAATGCGTCAGTAAGCCTATTGTTGTTTTTGTTTTTAGCATTAACCAGGATGGTGCCACATCCTTTTTTAAATTACAGTGTAATATTTAATTTTACCTCATGCAATGCTAACATGATTTCATTGTAAGTAGTTTTGACTTAATTAAATATTATGGCTCAATCTGTGGCTATTTAAAAAACAAAAAACTTGAATTTAACAAACTTAAAATTTTCCATCTATTTCTGAATTAAATTAATAAAAGAATTGAAAAGACCAGCCATGTAAGGCTCATATTAGTTCTCTTGTTTCAATTAAAGCTCCCCTCGGTTTGTCAGGCCCTATAGTACTACCTACTTTTTTCATGGAAGGGGACAGAATCTGACAGGGTAACAGAGATGGACAGAGCATGGCCCGGGCGTGAAGCGCAGTCTACAGGCCAGCGGGGAAGGAGACATAATCAGAGGGTAGTGCTGCAATAACTAGAACTGTGGACATGCTATTGTTATAAATACATACACATTACATTTAATGTTCAAATTAGTGCCTTCATTCAGGCTGTTCACAACATGTTTTAAGCATACCGTGTTTTATGATATTCTCGTTTAACACGTAATGTGTTTTTAACCTAATAATAATGTCTGAATTAATCTGTTCTAATCTTAATCTATAAACTTCATTTAAAAATGCTATGAATGTTCTCTCATTTTAAAAAACAGAAATGTCATAGCTCTTACAACCTTGTGAACAGTTGATAATGACGGACTGTTATATTATTAATTGCCATCATTGTTTATATTAATATGTTTTAGCAATCATACAACCATCAATTGGCTTGGTTTAGGATAGACCTTTCTCTAATATATTCAACAGTTTGTTATCATACAGACTGAAAGCCTGAATAATCTCCTCCTCTCTTTTTTATGTGTGTGTGTTTATGTTGTGGGTGCATCTAGGGTGATTATTGACCACTAATCAATAATACAAAGCGATTACTCGATTACTTTTTCTTGAAATGCACATCCTAAATAGAATGCAACTAAGAACATAATAAATATTATTTATTAAAATACATCGTGAATATGGAAACATTTAATTTGTGTTGAATAAATACATTTAATTGAAATGATTTGTTGGGGAGTAGGGGAACTAAAATAGCCTTTAGGACTATTTCTGATAGAATAAGTGACTTGTGTTTTTTTTCTCCAAAAAATAAAAATAAAATAAAAATTATACTGAGTAGCATATTTTAACTTGCAGCAAACCTTTAAAATATTTGTATAATTACTTTGTAATTTAATTTTGTCAAAATCCTTAAAGGTTGGTTAACGGTTAACCGGTAAAATGAACATCCCTAGATCAACTATTCAGTAATTTCTGCATTTCAGAAAAAATTTCTAAGTAAATATAAAGTTGTCCGAACTGTGTCCTACACTAGTGTGTCTTGAAAAGATCTGCTGAGTCTTCTTTTCAGGTAGATCTGCCAGGATATCAAAGCTTGAATGACTGATAATGTTCCTGAAGACAAAACACAAAATTAGAGAAATTTAACTCACAATTAAGTAACATTTATGGACAGCTTATTTTTATAATCATGTGTTAAAACATGGCAATGTGGAATTACTTATAGAATTAAATTTATATTATCTATATATATTATATAAATATATAAAGATATATATTGAATATCATAAAAAATTTGCCAATATCAAGATTTTTTCACATATGCATAGCCTAATCTGAATCAAACATGACTGGTTCTTAGATGTCATGATGTACATTGTTGTTGGACTTTAGTTGAGGTTTGTTATTTTCATCTGTGTATTAATGATTTGATGATCTAATATTCAATTGGATTAGAAATATAGAATTTATAAACAAAAGTATAGAATTGCTTCAGAAGACTTAACATTTGTGCTGCTGGTCATTTCTGGTCACCATTACATCTGCTTAATAGAAATCATCAAAAATAAAACAAAAGTCATGTATTTAAGTAACTGTTTTAACGTGACAAATTACATCTGGTACAACACTAAAGCCATCAATTTGTTTAATGTGAATAGTACTTACGGTACTTCATTTCAGGCCCATATTATTGCAGCCTTCTTGCTGCCAACCACACACCTTCACTTCTCTGCCTTTGCACTAAAACATGATTTCAAAGTATGACGCAATTTGTTAGTATGAATTTTAAATAAGACAACGTGAGGAGCAAATAACTAAAATATTAACTACGGTTAAACAGCCATTATAAGCGCTCTTCACCCTTTGTTTAACATTCGGCGATTTAGTAAACTTGATCAGGATCAGATGGGACATTCTAGATGAAACCTACAGATATTCAGTAATACTGAACACAAGGTTAAAGTGTTTTAATGCAGTGAATGTGTGTTCGCTTAACTTCCTTCAGATTGGTGCGAGGAGTACGTTAGAGATCAGCGTCTCTCTACGGGTAAATTAGGTTTGAAAATAGCGTTACACTTTGCGGACTCGTCTTACGCTGTTAATGTGATAAACCACAAAAATACTTCTTAATTTACCAGTGACGAACTGTTGTACATGACACTGCATATTTAACCTAACACCGTTGATAACTTGATATAACTAATGGTGCGTTATCCCTTGCTCCTGTGCTAACCTAGCTAGAGTTGAACACATTTTGATAATTAAGCTTGTTAATTTTTTAGATAAAGTTGACTTTAGAGTGCTTTAAATGGGATTAAAGAAGTCTGAAATGCTTAGCGTAAGTCCTGTATTTTTACCATGCGCCGTCGTGTCCATGAATAACGTTAATCCTGCTGTGGTCCCATCAGCTGAGTGAGTGAGCCGGTCCAGTGTGGATGAGCGGAGTGCACGTGACGCGTGACTGGCTGAAAAATCGCCGGTTTTGAAAAAACACACAGGATATTATTTTCAAGGTAAAATATACTTTTTTACTCTGTTTGAAAACACGAATTATGTTCATTATTCTTTTAAATATTTTGTGGTCAGCCATTTATACTTAAAAAGAATAGATTGTATGGTAGATTCAATAAATTAATATGTATTTTTTTAGCTTGAGTTCTGCTTAACCTAAATAGCTTTTGAGTTCAAATCACAAATTAAGATGAAATAATCTTTCACATTTTTGAGTTAAATTAATTAACTTCAATTGGCAAATTTCACTTACACTTACAGTGAATGCCATTCACGTAATACCGAAGTGCTTCAATAAATTCAAAAGATATATAATTAATAATTATAAATTACATTCAGGCGATTACCACCACATACTCAAGGTTGTAGTTTCATATTTAAATACATTTATTTTTCTATCCTAATGTATTCCGTTGTATTCTATTCATGTTTTATGTAGCGCTATAAGAAGAAGTTTCTCTCAACATTATGATAGCGTTCATAATAACCTGAAAATATAAGAACATGCTGTTATCATAATATTTTAGGATAACACCATAACAACATTTAGCAATTAATTTTAGAAATTACATTAACAAAATTGAAAGCTCTAAGAATATTGTTCTAAAATTGTTTTCTCTCAACATTGAGAAAATTAGTGAGTACAAATAACGTCTTAAAGATGTTCAGATATCATTGATCTAAGAACTATCTATCAACCTTACAAGAACATTAACAGCGTTATAAGAACATTCATCAAGTACAGATAGCGTCCTAAAGACATTCAGAGAGCGTTGTTCTAAGACGTTCTGTCAACCTTAGAAGAACATTCATCAAGGACAGATAACATCCTAAAGACGTTCCGGAACATTGGTCTAAGACGTTTTCTAGAGACTTATAAGAACATCCATCAAGGTACAGATAGCGTCCTAAAGGCGTTCGAAGACGTTGTTCTAAGAACGTTTTCTGTCAACCTTAGAAGAACATTCATCAAGGACAGATAACGTCCTAAAGGCGTCTCGGGAACATGGTCTAAGAACGTTCTCTGTCAACCTGAGAACATCCATCAAGTACAGATAACGTCAAAAGCGTTCCAAGAACGTTGTTCTAAGACGTTTTCAGCATAAGAACATCCATCAAGTACAATAACACGTTGTTCTAAGACGTTTCTGTCAACCTTGAAGAACATTCATCAAGTACAGATATACCAAAAGGCGTTCCAAGAACGTTTCTAAGAATGTTTTCTAGCGACCTTATTAGAACATTTCAGTACAAAAATGTCCTAAAGGCGTTCCGAGCGTTGTTCTAAGAACGTTTCTGTCAACCTTAGAAGAACATTCATCAAGTACAGATAGCGTCCTAAAGGCGTTCCGAGCGTTGTTCTAGAGCGTTTTCTGTCAACCTTAGAAGACATTAATCAAGTACAGAATAGCGTCAAAGACATTCCAAGAGCGTTGTTCTAAGAATGTTTCTAGCGACCTTATTAGAACATTCATCAGTACAAATAATGTCTAAAGGCGTTCCGAGAACATTGTTCTAAGAACCTGTCAACCTTAGAAGAACATTCATCAAAGTACAGATAGCGTCCTAAAGGCGTTCCAAGAACGTTGTTCTAAGAGCGCTTTCTAGCAACCTTATAAGAACATTCATCAAGTACAGATAGCGTCCCTAAGACGTTCCGAACGTGTTCTAAGAACGTTTTCTGTCAACCTTAGAAGAACATTCATCAAGTACAGATAGCGTCCTAAAGACATTCCAAGACGTTGTTTCTAAGAATGTTTTCTAGCACCTTATTAGAACATTCATCAAGTACAAATAATGTCCTAAAGGCGTTCGGAAAGTTGTTCTAAGAGACGATTCTGTCAACCTTAGAAGAACATTCATCAAGTACAGATAGCGTCCTAAGAGCGTTCCAGACGTGTTCTAAGAACATTTTCTGTCAACCTTATAAGAACATTCATCAGGGTACAAATAGCGTCCTAAAGGCGTCCGAGAACGCTGTTCTAAGAGCGTTTTCTGTCAACTTAGAAGACATTCATCCATAGATAAGTCACTGAAGGCGTTCCAAGAGCGTTGTTCTTAGAGCGTTTTCTAGTGACCTTATAAGAACATTCTCATGGTATAGATAACGTCCTAAGGCGTTCCAAGAAGCCTGTTCTAAGAGCGTTTCTACCCACTCATAAGAACATTCATCAAGTACAATAGCCTCTAAAGAGCGTTCAAAACCTGTTCTAAGAGCGTTTCTGTCAACCTTAGAAGAACATTCATCAAGGACAGATAATGTCCTAAAGCGTTCCAAGAGCGTTGTTCTAAGAACGTTTTCTGTCAACCTTAGAAGAACATTCATCAGGACAGATAACATCTAAAGGCGTTCCAATAGCTTGTCCTAGAGCGTTTTCTAGCCACCTTATAAGAACATTCATCAAGTACAGATAGCGTCCTAAAGCGTTCAAGAACGTTGTTCTAAGAATGGTTTCTACCGACCTTATAAGAACATTTATCAAGTACAAATAACGTCCTAAAGACGTCGAGAACCTGTTCTAAGAGCGTTTTCTGTCAACCTTAGAAGAACATTCATCGGGACAGATAATGCGTCCTAAAGGCGTTCAAGAGCGTTGTTCTAAGACGTTTTCTCAACCTTAGAAGAACATTCATCAAGTGACAGATAGCGTCCTAAAAGATGTTCCAATAACGTTGTCCTAAGAGCGTTTTCTAACGACCTTACAAGAACATTAACAGCGTTATAAGACGTTCCAAAACATTATTTCAATAGCGTTTTGTACTAACATTTACACAACTTTTAAGAGCGTTAGTGAATGTTGTGGGAGCGTTCCTGTTAGCTGGGAGGTAGCGGAAGGTTTGATTTTTTGGCGCCGTCATGGTGTAAAATAGACTCAGCGGTTGAGTATGAGAAGACTGTAGCCTGGCTGTTGGAAGTGATTGGGCCTGAGAACATTCTGTCTGCTTCTCATGAACAGCTATTGTTGTGTTTGTGAAGACAATTGATTTAGAATCAGTTGGTAGAAATTGGAGTAGAGCTCAATGGTATTTTTACCCAAGTGCTCCCTCTTTCTCCTTCAAAAAAGTGACTCTTTCTAATGGCCTTTATTTCAACAAGATTTTGACCAGAATGCGTTTCTCGTTATGGTAAATTGGTTTCTCCTATAAAAATGATTTAACTGGGTAAGTCACCATCTTTTGACAGCATATTAGTGTCATTGTTGCGTTATATTCCTCCAAGAAATTGGCCAATTAGATTTGTCTCAATTATGATGATTTTAACATGAATTTCACAAATAATTATAAATGTTTGCTTCGCTTGAAATCTCTCATCCGTGCTTGTCAGTCAGATTGATAGACCCAATCATAGTTGAGCAAAAATGAGCTTTAAGCACTGAGTGAGGAAATGCAGAATGAGCCGTTTATTACTGATGCTGAGGCCTGGAAAGATGGCGAAACCAGTAGCATATTAGATAGAAGTCAGATTTGACTGATAGATAGCTACAGCAGGGAGAGTAGGCGGATCGGAGTAGATGAAATACACGAGGCCTCGGTGGCAGGATCTTCAGCGGGTAATCGAGCCCAAAACATGGAATGTCGCCCTGCATACTGAACTTTCCATGGGTGGAGTGACGTTGTTATGGTTTCGAATTCAGAAGATTGTACATTTAAGCGTCAAAAGAGTTCCAAAAGTAATGTCATGATGTTGGCACAGCTTGAAAAATGGATGATTGTGATTTGAGTCGACTGTACAGAAGGAAAGTGCATTTTCTGGATGTTACATGAATCAGATTTATAGCGATCAGATATAGAAGATATAAAGTCTTTTTCTCAAAGTGACAAAAATCGGAAGTTCTGGTGCAATATTTCCCGATGTAAGCAGTGTGGACATTGAAAAGCAGACTTTAAGAGTGATGGAGGTTTTACTAATCAGGAATGTATCACGAGAAAAAATTCTTCAAAGCTTAATAAAACCTGACTCATTGTAGAATGAAAATCTAAATAATCTTCTCTGTGTGTTGTTTTTGTTGTTCCTAGTATGTTCTTTTCTCTAATATTTATAAAGAAATTTTGCTGTTTCTTCTCTAGAATATAACAATGCAAGAGATACTGAGAAAGATCAATTATTTGAGCATTAAACAAGAAAATTGATGTTTTGATCTTTGTTCTTCAATGACGATAACTATTAAATCTTCTGATGCAGAGAATTTGATGGTTTATCTGCTCATTAAGTCATTTGACCACAACAGTGTGGAGTTGCGCATTTGATCTCCAAGAACTTTAGATTCCTGTTTTAGTAGAGAACATTCATAAAGTGTAGACTTTTACAAGTTATAAGCCTGAAAGATCGTAATGATGTTTCTTATTAATGTGTGTATGTCCCAAATAATGCAAGGAAAGCAATGATTTTTTTAGGAGACACTGAGTGATGCTTTTATGTCATTGCAATTGGAAGGAATTATTATTTCTGGAGTGGGCATTTTAATTGCACCTAGAGTATTAGATAGAAATCATGTTGAACCGTCGATATCTTTCACTAAGTGCCTTCTGATCAGTTATTGGAAATCACATGATCTGTTGATGTTTGAGGAAATTTCATGGTAATCAGAGGCATATACACATGGACTCATGCTTACGATGCAGTTCTAATTTCTGTTACAAGAAGTTGGATAGGTTTTATGTATTCAAAACCTAGCTGTAGATTTTGCTAGAAGCTGATTCAGAATTGTCTCTCAAAGCTTTCTACATAGTTGTGATGTGTTTGATACTATTGAGTCCATTGAAGACAATTAAGTGCTACTGGCACTTTAATAATTTCATATGTGACAACATTTAAAGATATTTTTAAAGAATTTTGATCTTTAGAACTACAAAATCTTCTTTCAAGTCCTTACAGCAGTGGTTGGACTATTGCAAAGTTCAGATTAAGCAGTTGTGCCAACAATATCTGAATTTCGAAGTGAGCATAAGTTCAATGAAAATATTAGAGAGATGAATTAATAGAACTTTGGTTGTTAACCGAATTTGACTCATTTGAAAATTTTAATAAAAGAAAAATTCTTTAGCTGAACTTCTGACACAGTATACAAGGACTCTTCAGATCACGTTCAATCGTAGACATTGATGGATGCACCCTAAAATTTTCTCAATGAGAAAAATGACAGAGAAGGTGTGTTCATGCCTGTACCTGAGAACTGGAGTTCTTGCTGTCATGATCCTTCTGATATTCAGAGAAGAGCAATTTGTTTATAGAACGTGTACAAAGTGAACCTACACATGAACAAACTGATGGTAATGACTTTCTTAAAATTATCCTCAGCTATCAAGAAGCTAGCTGGGCCAGTAAAGCTTAAGTTTGAGAGTTGAATGAGCCTCCAAAGTATGTGATTGTTGCAAAGCACTGAGTAATACACCAGATTTTAAAAGTCCTTCTGATCAGAGGGGTCAATCTGGTTGTGAAGCGTACTGTGGGAAAGCTTAGAATGAGCTACCCATAAGCCTGCTCAGAGAGCTGGTTCTACACTCTGTTACCAAAGAAGGAGATTTAAATGATTAAAACTGGACCTGTGAGTTTGCTGTGCAGTGAAAAAATTGCTCTCAAAAAAGCTTCTGGCTAATGGATGATGTTTGAACAAGTATCATCCAAGACAGACATAGGTGCCTGGTAACTATCTGATAATATTTGCTTTCATTAGAGATGTTTTGATTTAGTAGGAGTCGCATTAGATTTGACTAGTGTCAATAGATCAAGAAAAGATGGCTTTCATCTCTGAGCTACGCATAATTATTTATGGAATGTTTTAGCAGCTGTCTTGGTTTTAAACTAATTCTGTTTCTATGATAAAGGTTTTGTACTGTGTGAGTATATTGAAAGCTAATGGTGACTTGCACTCTTTTCAAAGTTTTAGAGGTGTTAGAAGAGGGCCTTATCGTATGCTCTATACATTTGTCATGAGCCTCTTTAAACAGAGTTAGGACCAGATTTGCAAGGAGTATATTCAAATTTGGTTAAATGTACTAAATTATCAGCTATAGCCATGATGTTGTTATTTATTCAATTGTCAGAAAGATTCGATTTGTTGGATCAAAGATATTAAAAGATTTAAGTTTAATTCTGCAAAGGATAAATTGGTCAAAGTGAGCGCATTTGGTATCGTGAGATGGTTTTAAAGGATGAACATAACCCAGATGGTTTATACCTGACTAAGGACTGAGGTTAAATACCTTGGAGGTTTTGAATGGAAATAATGGTACAAAAAACTTGAAGGTTGTTGAAATAAAAGGTCCCTTGGACATACAAATGGTAAATACTTTTTCCAAATGTCATATGAGAGGGACATTGATTATTATAACTTCGGTGTGCATCTTCTCTTGGCATCGTAATTTGTGTTGACCTCCACCTGACTTTTGTTAAACAATTCATCAATTTTAATAGATTTGATTTTTTGGGATGAATCTGGGTTATCCAAAGCTGTTTTGTATTTGCCAAAAGTGGGAGTACTGACTCTTGACAAGCAGACAGCATGTAGACCCAGCTGCATGGAGACTTTACTCTGACCAGTGGACTCAAGTCTGAAATCCATAGCTTTTGCAGTCTTCGAAGTTTGAAGGATTAGGCCTGGACAAAGCTTTGTTCTGGTTTATCACCTAAAAGAATGAACTGTCCAATTACATTTTCGTAATTTTTTAAAGTTTGTCATTGTTTATAGTGAAAGACTAAATAGCTCGATTCAATTGGTTGTTACAAGAACTTGATTCATGGTTCTCGCTTTGGACATATCAAGTCAGACCTTCTGCACTTGAAGGAATTTGTACCCGTTCTGGTGTGATAAACTTTGACACTAGACAGCTCATTGAACAAACTAAGAATGTTGATTTGGTAGTGAACATCCTGGTCATCTCGATCCACACTGTGGAGTGACTAAACTCCTGAAAGTGGGGGAGATCTGCTCTGTACAAGTCAGAAGAACTAGTAAATCTGCTGATGGTACCACTCTGGAGGATGATTATTCGATCAGGGCATCCGCTTCCTAATTGCTGCTTCATCTCAGTTTAGAAGAGATGCAAAGGTGCCTTTTTTGTATCTGAAAATGTGCATAATGGGTCAGACGTGCTTCTGAAGCCTTGTATAAAATGTTGTAATAAGTCTTGAAGTCAATAGTTTAGATATGTTGATACACTGAGTGCATCATCCACAGATGTTGGTGAAGTGCCTTCTAGTAATGGAGTTCTTGTATACTTGTGCAGAATTCGTTACAGTGGAGATTCACTGGGCAGTGTCAATGTCTGAATGCTTTTTATTTCAAGTTTTAAAACCCTAGGTTATATCATGGTTGTACCTTTATGTTTGATGAGTAGAGATTGTAGTTCCATGCATGTTATGCAATGTTTAAGACTGAAGTCATTGTTTAATTGTGTTTGCAGAATTTATTTGTTTTGTTTTGGTGAATCCTTCTGTAATGAGCTTTTTACTTTGATCAGATTTGCAAGGTATTTAGGAGACAGTTTGATGATCAACTTCTGATTTTTGTTAGCCTAAGCTAAAATGTTATATAGTCTAGAAAATGATTGACGATCAAATTATGAATTTAGAGGCAGTGTTTTAATTCATGAAACGGTAGAATTTTAATTGATTTATCACATATTATTTTGAAATACCTTGTTCCATAGATCGAGTTTCAATAGGAGGCTTTGGCGAAATTGACGATAACTCTTTCATGCCTCTTAGATAATGTCTGCTGTCTCTGATTATTCTGTTACTGACATGTACATGTCTTTGTCTCAATTATCTTCTCTCTCTCTCTCTCTCTCTCTCTCTCTCTCTCTCTTCTCTCTGCCTGACTTGTGCTTGTGGTTTTCAGTCATATCGATAAACTTTCACTCTATGATGGTTAAACTGTGCAGTTGATCCGTGAATCATCTTGCTCAGGCGCCGAGCAGCTGTCCTGCTACAGTATGAATGACACGGATCAACTTGACAGCCTCATCGCACATCCTGCTGTGACATCTGGATTCGTAAATCGCGATATCGATGCTTAAACGACATCATCGTCAGTCATTGTCTTGCGATCCCTCCCCGTCTGTGATTTGGTTCCCTTTTTCAGGGGAGAATTTAGTCCGTTGTGTCCAGGCTGCCTTAGCAGCGTGAATCACATGTGTTGCAAGGCAGCCTGGGAACACCCAGGGTAAGGTAAACCAGGATTTGCATGAATTGAAAATAAGATTTACCTACTGCTATTTATATATTTGATGGAAAAGATTTTAAACATTACGTTTGTAATTAATAGGCTTCAAGGGATAGGAACAACAGTGATTTTATAATTGTATGTACTTTGTTAAAAAATCATTCTAAACTCTTTCTGTAGCATTGAATTTTTTTATTTGATTTTTAGCTGGGCCAAGATCACATCCAGTCACTAAACAGCAGAAGATTCTGTGATACCCTCACCAACAGACACAGCTAATAAGACAGGTTTTTTTTTATAACCATTTAGTTTCAGAGCTGCACATTATACATTATATTATAGTAATTATTTCCCAGCAACAATGTTGACTCAGAATGTGTTTGACAGAACTTACGATGGATGGCATTATTACAGGCTTTGCAAACTTACAGGTTTTTTGCAAACTATAAGGTGCCCTGTAAGTAGTTTTCCTATATAGTTCATTGGGTACATCCCAGTAAAACCATTATAAATCCTAAAATATTGTTAGTCTAATTACTTTGCTCGCTCGAAATTTGGAGACTCATGTATTTAAAATGGCTACATTCTCATACACTGTCCATAAAGATGGATAGAAACATTCTCTAAACAGAAGTTGGTAATAACCTCAGGTCTTATTTTAAATCCACTGTGCTTGTGTACAGAGCAAAACAATAAAATATGTTGGCCCTAATAATTTCTAGCAAAAGGATAGTGATTGTTTCCCTTGTTTGTTTGTTTTGTAATACTGTTATTCCGCCTCAATAAAGTGCCTTATCTGTTTTGTAATTTCATAGCCTCAAATGATAATTATTTTTATTACAGGTATGGTCAGAAATTGACCATGCATCTCCAACCAGTGAATGTGTACCACCACTGGAAAGAACGGAGTGTATTTGCTAAGTAACAACATTAATTACTTGCTGTCCAAAGTCTGTCCATTAGGGTTACATAAAATATCTACCTTTTAACTCCCTATTCTTGAAAGTTTGTGGTCGAAGATCACATTTAACTGTGACAGGGTTTAAAAGTAGGTGTTGTCAAAAGACCCGGTACTTTGGTACCAAGTCGGTTACAACATTTTAAAAAATGTGACTGTCCACCAGGTTTCTTTAAGTATTGGTAGTACAGAGGTTCTCGTTCAAACCCGGTTCCAGCTGTTCGATTCCAGTGAAGCAGAAAAACGAGGATGGAATCTCAAAATCCAGTCATGGAAAATGAAACTTACATTTTAATATGGACAGTCATGGAATTTGTCAAAGTTAGCATAAATCAAATCAAATCTCGTCATGGACCAGTATCTGTAAATGTTAAGCGCTAAAGAATCCAGTCTGCTATCTCTGTGCAATTAATGAATGCCAAGAGCGCAGGTTGTACTACTACAGGACTGAAGCCATGACCCTTGCATTAATTTCAGCATCTGAGCTTCAGAGTTCTCTTCCTTTAGCGATCTGAACTTTCAGTTCATCTCAATGGACGACTAGCACCTGTATTTGATGCTCTGTAAACTCTGTGTGAAGGCGCCGCACTCAACCGTCGCTTACTCGATAGCGCTGTTTCTCACAACATGCAAGAGAGGAAGCTTGAAGTCTTACCACGCTTAAACAACACGCTGTATGTAAACTATTCTTTGTTGTCTTCTCCTGTCAAAATAATGGAGTTCATTTACAATTATTCATTTTCGAACAAAGCGAAGACACTCCGGTTTCATCGGTAGTGGCGAAGCTAATGTGCAAATGGTAATTTCATTGGCTGCGCTCAACTAGCAACCGAATTCTGTTTTGATTTCAGCAAATCAGTTTGACCACGAGCAAACAGCTGATTAATATTCATGAACCAGCAGCTCATCAATTCATAGTGCATTGTATATACATTGTATGATAGTAAAATTATCCTTTAATAATAATTATGATCTATTACTATTTTTTCTTACAGAAACCCTCAATGACTCAAAAATATCTTAAGCATCACCACAAGTCTTAAGTTCAGTTAAAATGACAAATATGCATTCATTAGGCCTAAAAGTTAATTTTACATAAAGAGCATTGTGCTACTACAAATTACTATTATTTATGTCAAAATGTGCATTCTACTACTACAGTTAAATTTTTTTTTGAAACTTTATTTTTTAAAGAAATAAATCACTATTTCTTCCATGTTTTAATTTTAATAGCAAATCCCTTTATTTACCAAAATAAAATGTTTAAATTTCATAAATTAAAAGACAAATTAAATTATGAAACTTATTTACTGTTTTACATTGATATATAACTTGTAGAAAAACAATTGTAAATAAGTATAAAGAATGCATTGGTTTTATTTTTATTATTTTATTAATATATATATATATATATATATTTTTTTTTTAATTGGCATATTTCATGTGTTTTTTTGGTACCGAGAACCATGGATTTTCACTGGTATCGGTATCGAATACTGAAATTTGGGTACCGTGACAACACTATTTAAAAGGTATAAGACTCACCAAGAAATATTTTGATTGTGTACTGCTCTGCATACAACTGTATAATGTCTAAGACGTTAAAACCAATACAGGTATTGTTCAAAATAATAGCAGTACAATGTGACTAACCAGAGAAATCAAGGTTTTTCAGGATATTTTTTTATTGACTCACGTGGCAAACAAGTTACCAGTAGGTTCAGTAGATTCTCAGAAAACAAAGCGAGACCCAGATTCATGATATGCACGCTCTTAAGGCTGTGCAATTGGAGCAATTAGTTGAATTAGTTGAAAGGGGTGTCGTTCAAAAAAATAGCAGTGTAGCATTCAATCACTGAGGGTCATCAATTTTGTGAAGAAACAGGTGTGAATCAGGTGGCCCCTATTTAGGGATGAAGCAACACTTGTTGAACATGATTGAAAGCTAGGAAATGGGTGTTCAAGACATTGTTCAGAAGAACAGCGACTTTGATTAAAAAGTTGATTAGAGAGGGAAACCTATAAAGAGTGCAAAAATGATAGGCTGTTCAGCTAAAATGATCTCCAATGCTCTTAAAATGGAGAAGCAAAACCAGAGAGACTGGAAGAAAACGGAAGACAACCATCAAAATGGATAGAAAAATAACCAGAATGGCAAGGCTCAGCCAATGATCACCTCCAGGATGATCAAAGACAGTCTGAGTTACCTGTAAGTACTGTGACGAGTTAGGAAGGACGTCTGTGTGAAGCTAATCTATTTTCAAGAATCCCCGAGAAAGGTCCCTCTGTTAAAAAAAAAAGGCATGTGCAGAAGAGGTTACACTCTGCCAAAGAACACATCAACTGGCCTAAAGAGAAATGGAGAACATTTTGTAGGACTGGATGGAGTAAAATTGTTCTTTTTTTTGGGTCCAAGGGCTCACAGGCAGTTTGTGAGACGACCCCCAAACTCTGAATTCAAGCCACAGTACACAGTGAAGACAGTGAAGCATGGAGGTGCAAGCATCATGATATGAGGCATGTGTCTCCCTACTATGGTGTTGGGCCTATTTATAGCATACCAGGGATCATGGATCAGTTTGCATATAGTTAAAATACTTGAAGAGGTCATGTTGCCCTATGCTGAAGAGGACATGCTCTTGAAATGGATTGTTTAACAAGACAATGACCCAAAACACACTAGTAAACGGCAAAGTCTTGGTTCCAAACCAACAAAATTAATGTTATGGAGTGCCAGCCCAATCTCCAGACCTTAATCCAATTGAGAACTTGTGGGTGATATCAAAAATGCTGTTTCTGAAGCAAAACCAAGAAATGTGAAATGAATTGTGGAATGTTGTTAAAGAATCATGGAGTGGAATAACAGCTGAGAGGTGCCACAAGTTGGAGCTGACTCCATGCCACACAGATGTCAAACAGTTTTAAAAAACTGTGGTCATACAACTAAATATTAGTTTAGTGATTCACAGGATTGCTAAATCCCAGAAAAAAAAATGTTTGTACAAAATGAGTTTTGAGTTTGTAGACAGTCAAGGTAGACACTGCTATTTTTTGAACACACCCCTTTCAACTAATTGCCCAATTGAACATGCCTTAGAGAGCGTCATATCATCGAATGCTGGGTCTCATTTGTTTTCTGACAATCTACTGAACCCACTGGTAAGCTTGTTTGCCACGTAGCAATAAAAAAATATACTAAAACCTTGATTATTCTGGTTAGTCACATTGTACTGCTATTATTTTGAACAATACGTATGGTCTCTAATGATCTCTTTGTAAGAGACAAAACCACGCAAAGATTATTTATCGTAATGTCATGATGAGAATTAAAGAAATTGCCCCAACTCATGCCGCCAACATGAAATTGTAGGCTATTATTTCTGCTGTTGTGCTCATTGTAAAATTGGAGGATAGAACGAACAAGTGATGATATTTGATACCTTCTGGGACATGCATTGACCTGTATTTTAACTGTTCTTTATGAGGGACACCTTGTTTTTAAGTGGGGATTGCCTTATATGCATAATATAATTTGTGAGAATTCTCAAGACCTTTATATATTGTCTGATTACAGGTTGTCTTCCAAATCAACACTGGACTAGGGTTAGGGTTCTTAACATGAGACGCAATCGAAATGGATCCAACTTGCTGATTTCCTGGGACATTGATATTCATGTATCCACAGGAAATATTACAGATTACCTGAGGGAACACTATTAACAGGGTATGTAACCTGTTAATCGAGTTTAAACTAGCTGTCAAGCTGTCCGAAGTGACTTTGGAAGAATCTGTGCATATCTCTCTGAATACCTGAAGACTATATTTCAGAGTGCGTTGAGCCTGATCCTGGATGGAGAGTGAAACCGAACTGTCAGATCATTCTCAGTGACGTGAGCGTCAAAGTGAGACAGGTAAAGATTTGTCAAACACATTTTTTTAGATGTTTGTAATTTCCATTGAGTTAAATAATAATTAAATCATGCCTTCAAGCAGGCACTTCAGGAAGTGAATAGCAGCAGGCCAGTAAACACGAATGAAGGTAAGACGTATGAACAAGCAGTTAAATGTTTAGCAATTACAATATCAAGAATTCCCCAAACCAGCCTATCAGTAATTAGTAGTTTGATTTAGAAATGTATATGATTGTGTTTCTAAAGGATCTCCAGAGAGGACACGGAGGTCATGAAAGTAACATCAGGTAAGGAACCTGTCCTGTAATAGTTTTATTTACTTTATAAAAAGTCAACTACATCATAAAGAATACAGTAGTATAAAATATACAGTCTTGCACTTACACATATGCAGTGCCATTAATGTAATTTTCTTGTCATTAGTTCCTAGGAAGAGAGAAATGGAGTGAGGTGGAGATTATGGCTGTAGAAGAGACAATGATGAAATTTATTCACTGGAGTTACACACCTGGAAAAGCTGACTACATTGCATGCATTACAGCAGCTCCTCAAAGCCCTCGTGAACAGACTGGCAGGCGGTGAAGTATTATATAAAAACAGAATCACAGCATATGAGAGAAAGACCACTATAAAAGTAAGGTTGATTTTGGTTGTTGATTCCGTTTTACGCGTTTAAGTTGAATTATAATATTTTTTTTGGTCTCAATACTAGGCTGCACGATAGTGGGGAAAAGGACATTATGATATCTTATTTTTCTGATATATATTATGCATATGATATCTAATCTAATTTTTCTTACAAACAAAATGGCATGAGCACACATGCATTCTCATTTTTAAATGATTTATGTCACAGGTCGGGGGGCTAAGCCTAGACTGCACCCACCCCTAAAACCCAGGATCACCTCGGGAGCGTGACCAAGAACCAGATCGGACGAGGTATAAAAAAATGAACAAGGTTTTATTTGGTTAAAAGCAATTTAAAAGTTCAGTGTTTCTTCCGTGTCTCTCGACCAGAACGGAGCAGACCTGACGGAAGGCGTGGAGTCCAACAGTTCGTGCACCTGTAACTGGGCCAGCAAGAGCCAGGATAGTCTGTCACCCGTCCCGGAGAGGGGTATCCGGTAAGTAGAGCTCGAGTGATGTTTCGGTCGAGAACCGGAAGGAATAATTCAGTTCCACCTCCTTCTACAGGGACATCACATGCAGCATTCGCCCAGAGAATCCTGCGCATCTGCACAGCGGGGTAAGTAATCAACAGGTATGTGTCCTTGAATAAGTAATGGGGCTTCACGGCTGGGAGATGCTTCTCGTTAAGACCGGGAAAGGAATAATGTGTGTCCACCTCTTCTACAGGGACATCACATGCAGCATTCGCCCAGAGGGATCCCAAGCATCTGCACAGCAGAGTAGGTAATCAACAGCAAGTATGCGTTCTTGAATCAAGTAGTGGGCTTACGGCTGGGAGAGGCTTCGTTGTGACCGGAAAGGAATAATTCTTGTAATAATTCTGTGTCCACCTCTTTTCATAGGGACATCACATACGCAAGGCCTCGACCCAGAGGTGATCCCACGCATCTGCACAGTAGAGTAAGTAGCATCAACAGCAAGTATAGTGTTCTTGAATAAGTAGTGGGCTTACGGCTGGGAGATGCTTGGCTTAAGACCGAAAAGGAATATCGTGGTGTCCACTCTTCTACAGGGACATCACATACAGCATTCGCCCAGAGGATCCCGCGATCTGCACAGCAGAGTAAGTAATCAACAGCAAGTATGTGTTCTTGAATAAGTAGTGGGCTTACGGCTGGAGATGCTTCGGTTAAGACCGGGAAAGGAATAATTCTTGTGTCCACCTCCTTCATAGGGACATCACATGCTGCCCAGAGGATCCAAGCGATCTACACAGCTGGGTAAGTAATCAACAGCATGTATGTGTTCTTGAACTGAGCAATGGGCTAATACGGTTGGGGATACTTCAGTTGGAGTGCCTGGGTGTGGATTACGGTGGACGGTGGTGGCTCTCGGTGGTGAGCGCCGGCATTAACTCTATATATCTTCCCCACACTCTGTAACTTCACTTCAAACATTTATTGTGCAAACACACCACTTCAGACACGCGCACACCCACTCTTAGTAAATAGAGCCAGCACTCACCCAACGACTGACTCGTCCCACTTCACAAGCGTTATCACTCCCAGTCCAGATGTATGACAATTGATCAAGTCCCAGATCAGGGTCTCTTAACTTCCCTCCGATAGCGATGGCGGTCTGGTCTTCACTTGCTTTCCAGTACTCACACTCTTTCTTGTCGCGAATATCTCCACTCGATCGCTGATATATCTGTTGCACGCCAGATAGCCGAAACCCCACAATAGTCCTCAAATACCTCCACACGCCAGCTCCAAACGCCCCAGGAATTCCACCTCTCCTAGGGAACACAACCAAAGAGAAGAACCACACAGGGGCAAAGCCAACCAGGAAGAATAGCCGAGAATCGAACGGCACCAAAAAAAAGAATCCACACGCATGGTCTCTGCACTTCTCTTTTTATGTGGTTACTCGCTCCATAACCTTCTCTCACAGATCGCCACATCAAACTCCCCACACCAGATGTCAATCTGTCATTAGCGATTATTGTAGACATGGGCTAACCTGAAGTGGACCGTGTTACACTGACACCGTCCCTAGGGGAACACAAAATTCGGCGGACTTAGTTCTGCTTCTCTTTCGTCACCCCGTGACATCACCCCCTGCTCAAACCGTTCTAGTCCCTAGAACGCCTTTCAGTCGCCTCATTCTCCATAAGCGTAAGGGCGCCGACCTCGGTTCCTCCCTCTGGGACCGCGTGGTGTAGACAGGGCTCATGTCCGCAGGCATATCCATCGGTCTCTGGGGCCATTTCTGTGGGGACATTTCCTGCTCTCCTGGGATCACGCCCATTCTGCTATCCACGGGCTACAGCTTCAGGTTCTTGGCTCTCTCATGGGGCTGGGATAGTTAGGACAGGGCGGATCATTCTGCATGGACCACTCTAGCGGGCCGCTTTTCCTTCCGGGCAATGTCATATACTGGCTGTCCAGGCCGCTGCTGGCCTCACCACTATGGTGCATTCTCCCATCGGTCACTGAGCTTCCCCTTCCCTTGTCGCCGGTTGTCCCTTACCAGGACCCTTTCTCCTGGGAGAAGGGGCTTCCAGCCGTCCCGGTCGTACAGCCTCTTGTTTTTTCTTCCCAGCTCGGATCCGCTCCCGACTCTGCTCAGAGTGCAAAATGGAGGCGTGGTGGTGGCGCCTTACCCATTCAGCTTACTGCCCTCTCCTCCTCGGGTTGCTGCCGCCCCAGCACATAGCGTCAGGCATCCGCATTATGCCTGCCAAACATCAAATAAGTGAGGCGTAACCGTCGGTACCAAGCGCATTCATTATTGTAGGCCTGAACCAGATTTAGTAGCGCATCTCACCCAGTCGCCTGATGTTCTTGTGCTAGCGTGCCGCAAGCAGTTCAATAGGGTCTGATTGAACCGCCGACTCCCGCCATTTCCTGGGGTGGTAGAGTAGTGGTATGGGTCTTGGTGCAGCCGCATTACACTTTACACAGCTCCTCTGATTACCCGAGCTCGAAGTTTGGCCCTTGGTCCGAAAGTGTAGGAACTCGGGCAACCGAACGCTGGAAGACAGCTCTCCACAGAGCAGTGGCGGTGGTGTTCGCGCCTGGTCCAAAGTAGGAATGGCCCAGGAGTACTTGGTGAACAAGTCGGTAATGACAAGGATGTTCTGATAGCGTCCCTGTCGGCCGCACCCAAAGTCAAGAAGTCCATTGCGACTATGTGGAGAGGAGCCTTTGCCTGGATGGGGACCATCGGTGCTCGTGCCTCCTTCCTGGCTTTGAACAAGGTACAACGAGGACAGGCCTGAACGACAGGTAATGGACCCTGTGCTTCTAGGTTGGGCCAGTAGAAGTGTCGCCTCAAGAGAGAGACGTTCCGTGTCTCCTTGGTGGCCCAGCTGATCATGGTGACGCTATCAAGAGCTCTTTGTACTTGGCCTTGGGACAACGATCTGTCGGAGTTCTTCGTCCAGCCCCGATCTCGGGACAGACCTACAGAGTACTCCCTCCTTCACCTGTAGTCTGGCCCATTGTCCCAACAGCTTCCTTCCTGTTCCCCTTGGGCCTGCGTCGACCCAACGCTGGTTCGCCGCTCCAGCCATCGTGATCAAGCCACTGATCTCCCTGTCAGCCTTGCTGTCGCTCTTTCCAGCGGCTAGGGTCCCATCCCCAACTCACAGGCATCCCCTCATGTTGAGTCCCCGGGCGCTCCACAATGCCCACCATATACTCCTCTCCTTCGGGTCTGGCTGGTTCCGTGGGTCCCTCGGACCTTGAGCTTCCGGGAGTCGGGACAGGGCGCAGTGCAGTGTTCTCCTCGCCCTGGCGGCATCGGAGCTGTAGTTGTACATTGGCCAACTGGGCCACCCAGCGCTGTTCCACTGCCCCCAACTTCGCCGCTGTAGATGTACTAGGGTTGTTATCAGTTACTACCGCACCTGGGCACCCCACAGATCTTTAAACTTTTCGTGAGTGCCCATTTCAGCCAGAAGTTCCAACTTGAAGTGAGCTGTAATTGGCGCCGTCTCCTCTCTGCTGGATGAAGGCTCCGCTTCAGTGAGGCTACCACGCCTACACCGCTCCTGTTGTTGGCCAACACGCCCCCAAACCCAGGGTTGCTAGCGTCCGTGTATAGGACAAAGGGCTTGGAGAAGTCAGCATACGCAGAATCGGCGCCTGCAGCAACTCAGTCTTTCAGTCGCCGGAACGCAGCCTCACACTCGGGCTCCATAGGGATAGCGGGCGCATCCGCACTGGGGCGCCCTGTCCCAGCCAGCAACTGATTTAGGGGCTTTGTGATCTTGGAGAAGTCCTTGATAAAGCGGCTGTAGTACCCCACGCTAAGCCCAGGGAATGACCGACCTGCTTCACCTGCTCATGGGCAGCTCCACTTCGCAGCTCGACACCTTCTCCGGTCACCGAAACTCCGCAGCCCAACACAGTGTCCCAAGAATTTGACCTCCGCCGTAACAGATGGCATTTGTCCGCTGGAGCTTCAGCCCATATTTCTCCATGGCCCCAAGACCTGCTCAAGGTGTTGTAAGTGGGAGTCTAAATCTGGGAATAGACAATCACATCGCCCAGGTATACCATGGGACTCCATCAACTGACCTCCCAGGCACCGCTGCATCAGCCTCTGGAAGGTGCAGGAGCTGCAGAGGTCGAGGGCATCCGGTCCCACTCAAAGAGACCGAACGGGTGGTAAAGGCGTCTTCTCCGGTCGGCCTCGCCACTTGTACCTGCAGTAGCCACTTGCCAAGTCCAGCGTGGGAGTACCATGCCGAGCGGTCAAGCCAGCCAGGAGTCCCATCCGGGGTAGGGGAACGTGCCTCCTCTAGTGACCAGGTTCAGCTTGCAGTCGATGAGAAACCTCCATGCCAGTCTTCTTCTGTACCAACATCGATGGAGCTGCCCACGGTGCTGCGTCTCTCTAACAACCCCTCATTGAGCATACCTTGCAGCAGAATAATGGACCTCCGGTACAGGGTAGGTGGGACGGTCGGTGACCTTCTCTACTGGGCTCTGCATCTCCGGTGGGGATCCGATGTTGCACCACGCTGGTGCAGCCGTAATCCTCTTTGTGTGCCGAGAGACATGTGCCACTTGCAGCAGGTCTCGGAGCTTCCTGGCCTGTGTCGGTCCTAGCTCCTCCCCTTGCAGGGAACTTCCCTTCAAGTGGCCGGGCACCTCCTCCCTAGACTCTGGGCGACGAAGCTCGTTGCAGTGGGCCACTTCCACCACCGCTGGGTGTACTTGGCATGAAGCTCAGGCCCGGTCCTCCCAAGACTCTGATGGGATTCTCACCGGCACTTGACCAGCCGCTGATGTTTATGTAGGTGCACAACATGAGGGCGCCCGTCCAACTCTCACCGGAATCGCCTCTTCGTTGCCACGTGCCAAACCTCTGCGACTTCTACCTGCTGGCCATCCCAGTGGGGCTCCACCAACACCCATTCCTCCACTCCCACGCTCCCAGCTGGAGGACTCCGCACTCCATACTAGGGCCTTCGCTGTTCGCTGGCACGGACAGGGCATAACGGCACCCATCTTCACCTGTCCTTCGCGGCCTTGCCGGCCGGGACATCTGGATCCGCCTGCAGTCAGCGGCGACACGCTTCCCATTCCTGTTGTTCTGCCAGCGAGATCCCGAGGGCGCTGCTCAAACAATTCTTTCCCAACATGCAGATAACATCATACCTAGCAAGGCCCGTGACTCCCAGACAGTGGTCCTTCACGGATCACTCCCTTCTGGGGCACTGATCACTCGGGATCTCCAAGTCCGTACAGCCTGTAGCCAATGTGGGATGTCCAGACCGCTTGCTTCCTTTCAGGAGAGAGCCAGGGAGCCTCCGTCCATGCATCCTCTGATCTCCAAACAGCTCTTGCGACAGGCTCTCCGCGAATAGGGTCACCTGGGATCCGTGCTCGCACGAGACAGGGCACCTTCACACCACACACCTGGACCTCCCACCACTGGGCTATGCCCCACCAGCCTGTCCTGGAGCCTGCTCCATGGGTGGGTCATCTGGGGTCCCACCACACGTACCCACTGTGGCCGGTCACCCTAAAACCCTCCTCCAACCTCTTCGAGGGACCACACTGTCGGGCTGTAATGGCCTGGTGGCCACAGCGGTTGCAGATAGGTCGCCCTGCTCGTCCCCATTCAAACTGGGGTCGGTGCTGGTTAGGTCAGCTCTCCCTGCGTCCTCTGTTCCCGTCCCAGACACCCGGTCCCTGTGAGATGGGCCTCACCTCTGGCCTGGTAGCCTCAGAACGCAGCTCGTCCACAGCGCCTTGGTTAGCTCCGCCATCTGCTCCCGGACATCCTTTAGGAGTTCGAGCTTCAGAGTCTGTCTCCACTCTGCCATGTCAGGGACAGCCACTGCGAGCAGCTACCACGGCGCACACACAGGGGTTCTTGCACCTCAACCTGATCGCTTCTCCAATGCCACCGCTTCCCTTCTTTAGGGTCTTCAAGGTGAGTTCGCTCCCTTCTGAATTGGACTCTAAGTCCCATGCATTGGGCCTTCCCCTTAGCTCCCAGCAGGAATTGGTCCCTCAACAGAGTCTCACTATCTCCGAGACCATGGTTCATGGCGCCCTGCAGCCTGAGTCACTCGCCTCCCCTGAGTTGAGGGCTGAAAGCTCTGACGGATTGGCGAGGGCCCTGCTTGCTGCTGGAAGAACTGGGCCCGAGAACCCTGAGTTGGAGTGGCGCTCACATACCTTTCCGCCAGGGAATCTGAACACGACATGGCGATGGTTCCGACAGCTCGGCGGCTTGACTTCCCGGCCAGCTTCCCGCCAAGGGAGTTGAGGGCAAACTGCTAGCTGTTGGGTCGCTAGTCTCCTGTAGCCCGCCAGATATTCGATCTGAGCCCGCCATTCGAGAGGCGCACCTCTGACTCATTTCTCCATATTTCTGGACCCAGGGGTTTCCCATGAACACTGGCATGACTCGGGTGGGGCTCCCAGTGCCTCGTCATCGCCATCTGAGAATCCCTGGTCCGCTGAACCCAGTGAAACCCTGCCCATCACAGCCAAATCTGTCACAGGTCGGGGGCCAAGCCAGACTGCACCCACCCCTAAACCCAGGATCACCCGGGAGCGTGCACCAAGAACCAGATGGGGCCAGCAAGAGCTGGGATAGTCTGTCACCCGGCCCCGGAGTGAGGGTATCCGGGTAAGTAGAGCTCAGTGGATGTTCTGGTCGAGACCGGAAAAGGAATACATCTCGTGTCCACCTCCTTCTACAGGGACATCACATGCAGCATTCGCCCAGAGAATCCAAGCGATCTGCACAGCGGGTAAGTAATCAACAGTAAGTATGTCCCTTGAATAAGTAATGGGGCACGGTGGGAGATGCTCGTTAAGACCGGAAAGGAATAATTGTGTGTCCACCTCTTTCTACAGGGACATCACATGCAGCATTCCCCAGAGGGATCCATGCATCTGCACAGCAGAGTAGGTAATCAACGCAAGATGTGTTCTTGAATAAGTAGTGGGGCTAACGGCTGGGAGAGGCTTGCCATTGACCGGGAAAGGAATAATTCTTGTAATAATTCTTGTGTCCACTCTTTCATTAGGGACATCACATGCGCGCTCAGCCCAGAGGATCCCTGCATCTGCACAGCAGAGTAAGTAATCAACAGCAAGTATGTGTTCTTGAATAAGTAGTGGGCTTACGGCTGGGAGATGCTTCGCTAAGACCGAAAAGGAATAATTGGTTCCACCTCTTTCTACAGGGACATCACATACAGCATTCGCCCAGAGAGGATCCTGCGATCTGCACAGCAGAGTAAGTAATCAACAGCAAGTATGTGTTCTTGAATAAGTAGTGGGGCTTACTGGCTGGGAGATTGCGTTAAGACCGGAGAAGTAATTCCTTGTAGTCCACCTCCTTTCTAGGGACATCACATGCGTGCGTCGCCCAGAGGATCCCATGCGATCTCACACAGCGTGGGTAAGTAATCAACAGCATGTATGTGTTCTTGAATGAGCAATGGGCTTACGGTTGGGGATACTTCAGTTGAGTGCCTGGGTGTGGATTACGGTGATCGTGGTGGCTCTCGGGTGGTGAGTCCGCATTAACTCATATATCTTCCCCACACTCTGTAACTTCACTTCAAACGATTTATGTGCAAACACACCACTTCAGACACTGGCACACCCACTCTAGTGCAAATAGAGCCAGCACTCACCAACGATGACTCCGCTCCACTTCACAACGTTATCATCTCCCAGTCCAGATGTATACATGATCAAGTCCCAGATCAGGTCTCTTAACTTCCTCCGATAGCGATGGCCTGGTCTGGTCTTCACTTGCTTTCCAGTACTCACACTCTTTCTGTCCTGAATATCTCCACTCGATCGCTGGATATATCTGTTGCACAGCCGATAGCCTAAACCCACAATAGTCCTCAAATACCTCCACACGCCAGCCCAAACGCTCCCAGGAATTCACCTCTCCTAGGGGGAACACAACCAAAGAGAAGAAACACACACGGGGCAAGCCAACCAGGAAGAATAGCCGGAGAACTGAACGACCAAAAAAAGAATCACACGCATGGTCTCTGCACTTCTTTATGTGGTTACTCCGCTCCATAATCCTCTCTCACGATCGCCACATCAAACTCCCCACACCAGATGTCAATCTGTCATTAGCGCTGTTATTGTGACATCGGCGCAACCCGAAGTGGACCGGTGTTACCGCTGACACCGCTCCGAGGGGAACACAAAATTCCCGGACTTAGTTCTGCTTCTCTTCGCACCCGTGACATTTAAACATCAGAGTATTATTTCAAATTAGAGTAAATTATTTGTTTGTAACTTTAGGATATGGTTTGAATTGTTAACATTAACTAACATGAACTTACCATGAGCAATACTTGTGTTACTATATTTTTAATCTTTGTTTATCTTCGTATCTTAAAACACAGCTGTTCATTGTTTGTAATGTTACTTCACAGTAGGGATGCACCGTTGACCGCCATTAATCGGAACCGGACGGTTTTGCTTAAAATCACGTGAATCGGCCGCTTTTGGTGTTTTTCCGCCGATTTACTGGAAGTGCGCCTCGGCACAGACTACATTGTAATCTTGCTATGTAATTTGTGTGGAAGAGTATTTCGAAATCTGATGCGAGGGACACAGGCAGTCGATCAGTAACGGAAATGCAGAGCTTCATGTCTGAGGCACAGATAGCAGCAGGAAGCCAACAGCCAGCTGTTGTACTGCCAGCAAATAAGAGCCTTTCCTGCACACTGAGCTGAGCGATAATCTGTCCGGCCCTGAACATGAGTAGACCATGAAGAGATGTTCAGTCAAACTCTCACGGTTGGATGAGAAAAGAAACGGACTAAACTAGTGACAAAACAGAATTATTTTTTATTTATTTATTTTACTTTTTATTATTATTATTAGAACTTGCTATCTCATGTTTGAAAAGCCAGAAATAAACTTCAGTTCTGAATTAGGATTATTATTTTTATTTTACCCTAAAATAGACTTAATTTAATTTAAAATCATCTGCTGTAGCACACTGAAAAAAAAGTATTTCATCTAATTAAAATATTTTAGGGTATGATTCACATCTAAATTTTTTTTACTTGAGTCAACAAGTTATTTATTTTTCACTGGCTCAAGTAAAAAAAAAATATAGATGTGAATCATTATCCTATTTATTTATTTTTATTATTATTGGATGAATGAAACCCTTTGCATCTTTGTTTTATTCGCACAAACATTATTTGATTTAAATGTATTTATATAGCATACTTTTTATTTAGTCTCACTGGTAAAGACCTTTTTTTTACTTAAAACCAAATTTAAAACTAAAATACTGAATGCTGATCAAGAAACCTTCTTTTTGAATGTGTGTTGATTGTGTTGTTTGACTGTAGAACTATCAGTTGTTACCTTTAATTTCACATGGTTACAGTTAATCTTTTATTTAAGGCCAGTTCTCTGTAGTTTCAACCCAATTAAAAAACAAAGCTAAATGCTGATCGCCTGTACCATCTGTGTTTGTATTGAATGTAGGCTACTTATTGTGCAGTTACTGCTATTAATTTCAGATGGTTACAGTTATTGTTCTAAGCCAAAGTAAGTGTAATTATCTCTGCAGTTTAGGATATCGCACAAGATTTGACAACACAGAACACATCATCACAGAATTATAATTTTTTTTCGACATCGTTTTTGATTTTGATTAATTTGCTAGGGAGAGCAGCAGCAGCTTGTAGTTGTTTTGAAGATGGTGAAGGTGTGTGAGCGCATGGCTGGCCCTCTCTCTCTCTCTCTCTCTCTCTCTCTCTCTCTCTCTCTCTCTTCTCTTCTCTCTCTCCATCCGTCTCTATGCGCTTGTTAAACTGTTAGGACTTAAACTGTGCAATTAATCCGCTGAATCACATCTCAGTCAAGGGCGGGAGCAGCTGTCCTGTACAGTTAATGAATAACGGATCAACTACGACAGCCTACATCGCACATCCTGCAATGTGACTATCATAATTTGTACATCGCGATACTCGATGCTTAAACGCACATCGGCAGCCCTACTCGATACCGTAGTTGAAACATTATAATGTAACTTAAGTTTTGAAAAGAGTTAAAACGGCTTGATGTTGGTTGTAAATTGTGCTTGGATTCCTTTGTTTTAATGCTGTGTCAAGTGATAAGCAGTTGGTGTAAATGTTTTTCTAATTATGATTAGTTTTACTGTACAGGTAGCCATGCGACAGAGTGAGTGTCTATAGTATTCAATCCCTTTATTCAGGCCCCTTACGCTTTCACATTTTAATTGTAAATTGATTCATTTATTTTCTGATGGCACATTAGACCTAAACGCATCATAAAACTATATGTTGTAATATCTGATGGCAAGCACTGAACCCATACTGTACTGATTAAATTTGGCTGTAGATTCAATTTGTATCAAGGTTGTTTTATTTCTCTTGGATTTCTTTTAATGATTTAAAGATTAAATTTTAGAGCATTTCAAAACCAGACAAAAAAAAAAAAACATTTCACTGATAACGTTCATAATTTTAGACAATTTAAGAATTGTAGCTCTGATCTAACCTTTCCTAAGTGTTATTACTGGTTAACTACAGGATAGCTAACTTTACCTCAAACATAATACATACTTTTAAAAGTAAGCTTACCATGTATACGCTTAATGGGTATGGTAATTAAAAAAAAAAAATTGTGTGTATTTATTTATTGTGTGCTCTGTCAGGTTTTAGGTGGTGTTTGTAAAGCACTCTGTGACAACTTTATTTTAAAGGGCTTTATAATATATATTAGATTGACTTTGATAAGAGCAGCAAAATCACATTCAACGTACGCCTCATGGGTCATAATAATCAGTAAATTTAGCAACTAAATTGTGTAAGAAATGAGTTAAATGCAGTATATGATTGTGGTAGTCTTAGTGGACTGAAATGGTCTTGCAGTTGAAGATTGCATGTTGTTCAAGTTCATTTTTGAAGTTAAGATGAACTAACTTATTAAACCACCCTATTTTTAACAAACCAATATAACTTCCAGAAATACCATGAATTATGCTGGCCATATTATGACCTTTCTTTGTCTGTAGATTACACTGGTTTGTCCCTAGATTGGACATCCATGTGTACTTACTCATACACTAGTTGGTCAGGGTTTTGTCCCCAGATGGGACTCTCCTAATGCCCATATAAGGAGTTGTCCCCGGTCCCCACATGTGTTAACCTGACCTGTCCCCAGATTATCACCTACCCTTATTTTAATGAATTAATTACATTTTAAGAGATATTTATTAAACTTTTTTTTTTTTTAGATTTTGATGTGTTTATCAGTCTCTGGGATGTCAGGAAAGTGGTGTCCCCAAAATGTGGTAATAACTGGTGCTCTCTAAGAGACCCCAAACAAGTGTGTGTGTGTGTGTGTGTGCGGGCTTGCATGTTGGTTTGCTCTCATATTCATCTTTCCTTAATCAGTACCATTATTGTAATTCAGACATGTCCAGTTGGCTCTATCTTGACATTTGCTTTTAAACAGTAAATAATGGGTAAAGGGCTTCATGTAATTAATCTAAATATTTGCAGTTTAGTTCTAAAATTTATCAACCAAGGTCATGGCTTGTTTATAATAATCCCAATTATAATAACATTATCTCGAAATCTGGCTAACTGAAAATACAGATGACTCCAATATTAAACTGGACAACTACATCATTATATAGGTTAGATGGAGGATCCAGGGAAGGTGGGGTCACCACTACATTTCATCAAATTTGAAATCACAGTTATTACTCCTAAAGTGAAACCTGAGCTTTTGAATGTATCTTTAGTAATTCCTGAATTAGGAGAAGACTAGTCTCTCGGTTGTTGGTACCTATTCCGGACTATGCAGATATGATATATGCTACTGCTACTTGTCTACACTCTCTTGATGTGGTATACAATCAGCCTGTGCCGATTAGCCCTTAGGGCTCACATCATTGTAATGCATGTATGAACAGCTGTCCTGCTTTGCACCTTCAGCCTTATACACATACACTGGATTCAGCTTATTATTAAATGTATTTACTTTCAATATCCATATTATTTATTGCAATAGTTCAGCCTTACAGTTCACAATATAGCCTTCATCACAATTAAAGGCTAGCACGTCGCGATTTTTGCTGTCGATTACAAGTTATCGTTTCAATGCGTGAAATCGCGTATTCTCAGATGGTCATGGCTCGTATCATTTATGTGAATTACGAAGCCGAGCAGAGTGGCTTAGAGCACTTCCTCGACCTCCCAATTTTTAAACATTTTTCATTTTAAACATAGTCTAAAGTTCGTGGAGCTATCGGTTTGAATTCGGCCATTTGTGCTGTTGAACGAACGATTTGTTGATTTATCCTGAAGTTGACCAATCACTGAACTAGGAAAACCACAGAAGAAGAAAGACTAAGACGGCAGCTGAAGTCTCGTCAGGAACAGCGAAGCCAGGTATGATGTTTCTAAGCACGTATTCTAATGCTCTCTCTCTCTCTCTCTCTCTCTCACACACGATATGTAGTTTACTAGGGACTCTCCATAAACGTAACGTATTCTATACTGTATATCCCCATACAATCCTCTATACATCACTAAAAAAATGCATGTTTAAATTCTTCTATTAAACAATCAGATAGTATTTTTTTTTAAAGCCATTTGTTCACTTTAGGGCACAGTAATTGCTCCTCACAAACCATGTTACATTTTAATACCCATTTCAGATATTTATAAACCATATACAAGAATACACATGCACATACACAGAACTGATCACCTGTATGACAGCATCCGAGAGCATCGAATACATTGGATATGTGTGTTCTCTTATCAGCTCTCGCGTAATGTCATACAGTGATCCTTCTGTGCGTAGTGCGCTGCTTCAAAGTCGACACGTGCCTAACAACTTTCAGATAAACTGACTCTGCAGTGCGGGTGTGTGACATGCCTGATTTAATAGTTTCTTGTGCTCGCAAGTGGGATCTCACACTTCTTACACGATGCTCTTTAACCTTTTCTCCTCTATTTCAAATAGAGGAGATCTCGCAGCTCTTTTCTGCACTTGAGCATTCAGGAGTGAACAATCAGTTTTACTCTCACCTGGTTGAAACCCAGCTTCCAGGGATGAAGCCGCTTACTCCTCTCCATCTTCCATGTTATTTCCGTTCTCTTGCTGTTTGGGAGTGGCTTCCCTCCCTCTGTGTAGTAACTCTACCCCATGGTCGGCCCACTTCCTTTCTCTTGCCCAATCCCTTAGGGATGTGCAGGGGAATCTGAATTAAGACTTGATGGCTGCTCTGTCAATTCTTTGTCAGAGTCAAAACAAATTAAGGCCTATGCTCTCAATGTCTTAAACTAAATGGCTTCAGTCTTAAACTCAGCTTCAACTCTATAGAGCAGTTTTTGACAATCTCCACCATGCGTATTAACACCAGTAAGATAAAATGTATACTTTTAGCAGGAAACTGGTACCAGACCTCCATTACAATCACCTGCATTGAACCGTATAGCTCTGGAGTTGTCAAAAATATAAATATCTAGGCATTTGGTTGGATTCATCCCCTGTCATTACAATATACACACATAAATTACCTTCAATCAAAGTCAAAGCTAGACTAGCCTTTCTTTTCCACAATAAAGATTCCTTTGACTTATGCTACCAAATGTACCCTCGTTAAGATGACAGTACTGCCAATTTTGGATTATTATGGCGATGTTATCTACAGAATGGCACCAAACATCAGCCCTAAAAAACTTGAAAACAATTTATCATTCAATGAATTTATCATTCATTAATATTTTTTGCCACTAATGCACTTTCACACTCCTCACTGTGACCTGTATAACTGGCTGACCTCTCCCTTCATACCCGGCAACTCCATCATTGGTTTCTCTTCATATACAAAACAATCCTGGTAAGACCACCTCTCTATCTGTCATCTCTTATTCATGCTATTCATAACTCCTATTAACAAAATATATAAAGAAAACCTTCAAAATTACATAGTTGACTCTTGTTCCTGCTGACAATCATGAATCATATTTATACACATACTTAAGAACTTTACTGTTTTTCATTTTTCTTTTTCCTTGTCTATATTTTTTAAATTTAATTGCTTGTTAAATGTGTCGTGTTTGATTATGTACAGTATGTCTCTATTTATTCCTGTAGCCTCTTGCCAGGTCATGTTTGTAAATAAGTAGTTCTCAAACAGTTTACCTGGATAAATAAAGGTTAAATAAAGAAATTAAATAAAAGTTGTAATTGCTACTTCCCACCACTGATCTCACATGTCAGGAGGTCCTGTGTTGTCCAGTTAGCAGATGTCTTCCCAACATCTTCAACCTCTCCTTGAGACTTACAGTGATCCCCACATGCTTCAAGCAAACCACCATCATCCCTGTTCCCAAGAAAACAACCGCCTCCTGTCTGAACGACCACGCCCTGTAGCTACTGACATCAGTCATCATGAAGTGCTTTGAACACTAGTCAAATCCCACATCTGCTCCTCTCTGCCTGGACACCTTGGACCCATTACAATTTGCTTGCATGCTCAAACAGATCCACTGATGCACTTATGCAATGGCTATACACTCCTCTAACATCATGTCAAACTTCTACCGCTGCACTATAGAGAGCATTCTGACCAGCTGCATCACTGTATGGTAATGGCAACTGCTCTTCCTTTGGACCAGCAAAGCTCTTCAGCGAGTGGTGAGAACAGCAGAGCTCATCATTGGACACAAACTCCCAGCCTTACAGGGACATCTATCAGACTCGCTGCTTGAGAAAGGCTCGCAGCATCATCAAGGACCGCACTCATCCTGCTCATCACCTGTTTGACACTGCCATCTGGCAGACGTTTCCAATCCATCCATTCACTGACAGCCAAACTGAAGAACGAAGCTTCTATCTTCAAGCCATCAGACTACTTAACAACCAGCTGTCCTCCATCAAAAAAAAAAAAAAAACTGGAATACATGCTGCTCTTATGTTTACTTCATTGTACTTTGCTGCCACTTTATATATTCCTTCATGTTACTCTGTGACACTCTACAATGACTTTTGGACATTGCTCTACTCAGGAATACATCTGAATGTGTGCTGCTCTTAGGTTTATTTATTGCATGTGCACTGCCACTTTAATTTTCCCTACATGTAGCTCTGCATCACTCTACAAATGACATTTTAGACACGCTTCTACCCCAGTTATCATATTACCTCAGGACTTCTTATGTACATTATAACTCTAAACACTGGTTAACTTTATTGTACCTGTTTCTTCCACTCATGGGCATATAATGCTCTGTCCATGACTTTCTGTCTATGGGCACTGTAGTCACTCAAAACCCTCAGTGCTCAACATGTTTGTCTATGTCTTGTTATTGTCACTGTATGTCTGAGCCTTGTCACGAAGCATTTCAATGCCCAGTTCTCCCCAGTGTTAACTATGCAAATGACAAATAAATGCCTCTTGCCTCTTGATCTCTCCAAGATACTTTTAAAAGGACCTATCTGATAGATAAGATTCAAACCATTGAAGTGTGGGAACTGAGATGCCTTTTGTCAGTAGTGTTGATAGAAGGATCTGGTGATTGAACCGTGTCAAAAGCAGTGGACAGATCAAGCAGGATAAGTACTGAAGATTTGGATTCTGCTCTTGCCAGTCTTAGAGCTTCAACAACTGAGAGCAAGGCTGTCTCAGTTGAATGTCCACTTCTGAAGCCAGATTGGTTGCTGTCAAGGAGGTTGTTCTGTGTGAGAAATGTAGAGACCTTTGAACACAGCTGCTCAGAGTGTTTTTGCAATAAAGGAAGAAGGGAAACTGGTCTGTAGTTCTAAAAGAGATGGGTTGAGGTTGGGTTTCTTAAGTAGTGGAGTTATAATGCGTCTGTCTAAAATGATGAGGGAAATACACCAGTGTGGAGGGAAGTGCTTGATGATGTGAGTGAGTGCAGGCACAACTGCAGGAGAAATGGCTTGAAGGAGATGAGATGGAATAGGATCAAACGAGCAAATATTAGGGATTAGAAAGGATGAGTTTTGAGACTTTTGCCTCATGTAAAATTAGTATATGTTTGCTTATGATATGAGCTTGACTGATTGTGGTGGGAAAAATTGTGCACCGTTTAATTTTATTAATGAAAAATGTGGCAAACCTCGTCAGCTATTAGAGATGAAGAGGAGGACAAAGAAGTTAGGAAAATGTTTTAAAAGCATGCATCCAAGCATGTATCCAAAGATGCAGAACAGTTTAGGGGAAGGAAGTGAAGATGAAACCATTGCAGATATGCCGGAGGGTGAAAGTGTGCATAGGTCTACGCCGAAAGATGACATGTGGAGGGTAAGTGATGTGTCAGGGACCATGTTAAGTTTAAGAATTAGGAGGAAGTGATCCGAAGCGAGTGCAGTGGAGTAACCAGAACATGATCAGTAGAGCAGTCGTCAGTGTAAATAAGGTCCAGTTGGTTGCCTGATTTGTGAGTAGCAGTAGTTTGCACTCGGTTGAGATCAAAAGAGGCAAGCAGAGGTGGAAATCAACAAACAGAGGTTTATCTAGATGGATGTTGAAATCTCCAAGCAAAACTAGGGGAGTACCATCCTCAGTTCAATTCAATTCAAGTTTATTTGTATAGGCTTTTACAATACAAATCGTGACAAAGCAACTTTACAGAAAATTATGTTTCTACAATATTTAGTAATAGCTTATAAGTGGTGACTGTCAGTTTGTGCACTATGATCAGGATTTGTAGAAAAAATGTATACAAGTCTTAGTCAACAGGACGATGAACATTATTAATATTATTAAAATAATATATGATTCAGTCACACTTGTAGCAATAATTGTTAGTTCTGTTTGTTGATTCAGGATTAGTCATCATCTGAGGTCCCTCTGAGGGGTCAGCATCATCTCTTCTCAGGTGTTCTGGATCCAGACTGAGCTTAGTGTAAATCTAGTTACCACTGGATGAAGATCCCAGCAGAAACAGAGAAACACATAGAGACATCATTAGCATAGCTTCTTGATCCAACAAAAATAAAAATTAGTTTAACCAAGCTAAAGAATATGAATGCACATTTTATCAGATACAACTATACTCACAAATTAAGATATATTATTCAAAAGCTTGACTGAAAGAGATCGCTTTAATCCAGATTTAAAACAGAGAGAGTGTGTCTGAACCCCTAACATTATCAGGAAGGCTATTCCAGAGTTTGGGAGCCAAATGTGAAAAGCTCTACCTCCTTAGTGGTCTTTGATTTTAGATGAACAGTTCCTAGGATAGCAGTCTTGTCCCCTTACAATCTCAATCACAGGGTCGAATACCAGTTGCCTTGTCAAAATCTTATTGACATATGTATCAGGCATAGGAGAGAAACTTGTTTTCTTTGCCAGCTGTATGTTCATTTCTCCATTTGTCAGTTTCTCAGTTTCTCTAAGGCTTTAACAGTGACCATAGCTTATATACCATTGACCAAGTTCTTACAAGGTACAGAAACATGTTGGTTTGTTTAAAATAGAATGTATACTTCATGCTAACATCAGTTGGTATATTTATACATACATACAGTAGGTGGCCAGCCTTTCTGGGCTTGACCGCAGTGGAAACTGTAATTCAGTCGCTGTTAAAAATCATTTGTGAAACTACAGCCATGGTGGCGAAAGAGATCGGATTGCATAATAGAATGTAATTGTAAATGAAATAAAAGAAGGAAGTAAAACAACAATAACATTATGATATAACATTGTAACATTTAAAAAAAAACTTTTTTTTTTACAATTTGTTAATTTTAAAATGTCGGATAGTCTTAGACTACAGTCTACCAAACAAAAATTAAAAGAAGACCTTAACACAAAGCATCATATGCATGCAATTTTATTAAACAGTAAATAAATATAAGGCTGTATATGTATATATATATATATATATATGTATATGATATGTATATATATATATATATATGTATATGTATATGTATATGTATATATATATATATATATATATATATATATATGTATATATATATATATATATGTATATATATATATATATATACAACACGATTATAACCAATCACACACATTCTGTTGAGCTTTTTAAGGAATGGCCAATCAGAGGTGTTCAGATGAGTCATCGCTAAAATTCGGTTCTTCCCTTCACTCGCATGACTGAATACCCTTTTCTGGCAAATTCTCTCGTCAGAAACAACAAAGTGCAGATGTGTGTATGAATTGGATATGGCCATCTTTAAAATATTCTTGTTTGCGTAACCTGAATCAACTTGTCAATTTAGCACAGACTCATTTTTATTTTTTTTGCTTTTAGTCCCGAACGACTTACCGATTGTAAATTTGTTAAGACCGACCAATTTTTTTTTACTCTTCAAACAACTAATACAAAAGCAATAAAATACTATTAATTATATTTATGTTAGTATTGTAAATATATAAATTTCCTAGGCCTTCATACAAAGAAGGCTATCTTAAACCATGTGACGTCATCTAGGTTTACACTATTGTTAACGGATGTCACACTGTGCCTGTGCGCTTGCGTCTCATACTCTCAGTCAGAGTCGGACTGAGCGTTCTCTCTTGGTAAGGATGGTCATGCGCTGCACCGGTCTATGTTCAAATTCATACAGGTTTGGGCACCATAGTACATTTAAAAAATTCATTAAAACAGCTAGACACCGCTTACTTGACACTCGAGTTCTGGAAAATCTGTGCCCAGACCTTTTCCCATCCTTTCTCCCCTCTAGTCTAAAACCGGACCGTGTCGACTGTCACTTTATGTTCAAAATGTATTACACCTAATCAACCAACACAAGTTTCAAACGAAAATAAGAAATTGATTTTAATGACCTTCTCCGAGGGTGAGTCCAGGTTTATTTATTTATTTATTATTTTTTGAACAAGGCCTACAAGAGCAACTGCAGCTTGGGACAGTTTAGTTTTCTATTGAGCCAGGACACACACGCGATAACAGCAAATAATACTTCTCCACAATGTTTCTCTTTTACAACAGAAATGTGAATTCTGCCGGTATTCAGTCTCATACAGTTTTCGTTCTTGTGAATCGCCTAGGCTGTCAAAATAACTGAAAACTAAATTGAATTTTTTGCTTAAATATGATTGTATTCTAATTTAAAATGTATAATTTCAGTTAGGTAAAGAAAAGCTTTTTGTTCCATTCTGAGGCCTCAAGATAGCGATCGAGCAAAAATATTACTGCACGCTTATTCAAAGAATTAGAATACATGACTGTGAAAAACAACATAACATTTAAAATTATTTTATGAACCATTTATTATTAAGTTGCTTAAAGAACTATTAAAAAAAAGCTCATGTATGCATGCATTGTTAAATAAATAAAAAGGGTGGAAAACCAGTTCATGAATAAATTTTTTCATTTAAAAACATGAGATGCAGTGGGATGGGGAACAAAACCCAACATATAGTCTCGAGATATTTTAGAAAATTATTACATTAATTTTACATGTCTTTCTAAACATGCGCTCTCTTGTGGAGCAGCGAGTCCAACGGTGTCCCTCTAGAAAATCGCTGAAATATGCGTCTGTGTGAACGGCTTGGTTTCAGTTTTGATGTAAACAAGATCTTCTACACATTGACAGGCAGATCTACCCAGCTGCCACCCCAGTTGGCAGCAACAAATTAAGTTATGGCCAATTTGAAAATTCTAGGCTGAATCTCCGATGTCCGACTGCTGCAGTGAATGCAGCAGCACGAGAGGACAAGAGCGCAAGAGACTATATTTTACATTTGTTTGGAAAACTTTGAATGCTGCGGCTTGGGGAAACGAGTCAGAGGAGACACAGGAGGAAAGGTAAAATTTATTATCTGTCTATCAAGAAATGAAGCTATAATGAAAGCACAGTGCTAGCATAGTTGTAATGTTATTTCGCTAACTAATGTTACAAGTGGTGTAGTCTACTACGATGATCGTTACTCACTTCGTTTGTGTCAGAACTTTAACACTTTCATTCATAAATTCACCCGCTCTGTGTTTGCAAAAGCGTACGGATTGAATCGCAGAATTCAGTCACAAATAGAACTTGCTGTATAAACCAGAAGGTTACAGAATTTGGCAATTTTGAACTAATAAATGTCAGATGGTAAAGTTGGAGCATACACACTTAGAAGTGTGGCATAGCGGTTCTTCACTAGGGGATACGGAGGGTCATCAATCTTTCACTGATCCCCACAGGAGTTTCAGTGAGTCTTGGCAGTAGTGTGTTCTTAATTGCCAGTCCCACACCATGCAGATGTTGTCCACCTGTGGGATAGCCTTTCCAGTAGAAGGTGTAACCCATTCCTCCTCTGTTAGAAACCCCTCATCAAGGAGCCTGGTTTCACTCAGGGCAGCAATGTCGATATCATAGTGGTGCAGCTCGGCTGCAACCAGTGCTTTCTTCTATGGGGTCTTTCAGATCTGCCATAGGAGTCCAGGAGAGTTCTTATGTTTCATGTTGCCAGTTTAAGGTTGTAGGATTTATTTATTCTGTTTTGACCACAGAAGTGGAATGACCCGCAGGTGCAGACACCCCATCCGCCAGACTTCAACCAGATGTAGATCCAGGTAATATTCACCATGGTCAGAGGTGGAAACCTGGCTGTAATTTTAAAGTGCTTTAGGGGTTGCTCTCTCCAGTAGCACTATCTTCACCCTGATGAGGTAGGTCTGGTGGCATGGGTAGCCCAGGACACCAGCTCCCCATCCCTGGCTGCAGGAGGCTGCCGGTACCTAGCTCTGTTTAGGCCCACCATTAGCACCACCAGCGATTGCTTTTCTGTTGGGGTGTACTCCTTAGCCTTGCCTCGAGAGGCTTACACACAAGGCAGTGGGCTATTTACCCATAGCTGGGGCAGTGGTTGACGGCGCAGGGCATGTCCACCCTGTGGTGGGCCTGCACACCACATCTTTGGGACCCACTGCTGCTCCGAGATCCCCTGCAGTTCAACCTGGGACTGCAGGTACCCAGTTACCATGTGTGGCACGAAGAGGCACCGCAAGAGTCTTGGTGGTGGAGAGGCTGTGTACTGGCGGAGGAGACTTACATCGACTCCTCCTTTTCACCCCTATAGGGGCTAGCCAGCGCTGTAGCTAAAAAGCAGAAAGTTGTGCAAGCAGTGCAGCATAAAGCATGCACTAACTACAAACACCTCCAACTCAACACTACTGCACTAGACGCTTCACACACACCCTGTGCCAGGAACACACACACACACACACAATACATACACAATACTAAGCATTTTACATAAGAGCTTTTACACGTCCTATGCCCCGTAGTAAAGCATTGAGGTCATCCAGTCAGGTGCTCCTCAGTGTTCCAAGAACTAAGTTAAAAATAAAGGTGACCGGCTTTTTCAGTGGTGGCACCTAATTTGTGGAATAGTTTACCTGTACACATAAGAACTGCTCAGACTGTTGGAATTTTTAAGTCATTTCTTAAGACACACTTGTATTCCTTGGCTTTTATATCAAGCTGAGCTGTGACATTGGTATGTTTTTACTGTATTTGTTTTATTTGTATGTGACTCTCTAGTTTTCTTTTCTAGACATTGTAAAGCACTTTGGTCAACCATGGTTGTTTTAAATGTGCTATATAAATAAACTGAACTGAACTGAACGAAGCATAAACTAAAAATACGACTTAACATAGGGACACCACTAAACAAGTACAACTAGATATTCAGCAAAATAAATTTATTTTAGTCAAATAAACATAGCATATGGCCTACAGTGAGCTTACAGTTTCCAGACTATCACAGAGTTTCAGAATATAGTCAGGTTAAGGTATTTTACTGTAGTGCAATATAAAGTACAATATGGCAAAGTGCAAGTAGCAGCATGAAGATAAATAAGTTTTGTAAACAAGGGGATGCATTTCTGTGCAATGGGATATTGACATATGTGCATATGAGTATTTTGCAAACATTGAGTATGCCTTTTCCACAGTGGGAAAAAGCTATTACTGAATCTGGTAGTCCTGCAACGCATACTGCTGTAGCGTTGCCAGATGGTGGAGGGTGAACAGTTTGTGTGTGGGTGGGTGAAGTCTTTGATGATATTGGTAGCTCTTTGTGGCATCGGGATGAGTATATGTCCTGGATGGATGGTTGAGCTGATTCGATGATCTTCTCAGCTGACCTCACCACCCTCTGTGGAGCTTTACGGTCAGCAACAGAGCAGCTACCATACCAAACTAAAGAGACTGCTGGTGAGGATGCTCTCAATGGCACCCCTATAGAAGGTAGTGAGTGCCAGTGGAGGGAGATTGCTCTTCTCATCCCGTAAGAAATGGAGGCGTTCTGAGCTTTCTTGACAAGGGAGGTGGTGTTGGTAGACCATGACAGGTCATCAGTGATGTGCACCCCAGGAACTTGGTGCTTTTCACTGATTCCACAGCTGCCATTGGTGGTGAGGGGTGTGTGTCCCTGTGATTTATCCTAAAGTCCACAGTTATTTCCTTTGTTTTATTAACATTTTGTCACGGTAGGAAATCCAGTGTTTCCTCCGTGTCATGTTTTGTTATTGTTTTTGTACTCGTTGTCCCCATGTGCTCGTTTAGTTGATTGTCATCACCTGGTGTTGATTGTCTCGCTCCAGCTGATCTTCATCACACCTCAGCTACTTATACTCACCTCGCCTCTCTCTGTTGTCAGATCCTCTCTCATGTCTCCGTGTCCTAGTTGGATTACCGCTGTCCGTGTCAGATAGCTGGATTGGATTCGGTTGTCGCCTCTCAGGTGTTCCGGTCTGTTCCTGGTTTCACCTATTGACCTCCTTCACCTGCACCATCGACTTCACCATCCAGCTCCTCTCACGCCACGTGACCTTCCTTGCCATTGCCAACATTCTGGACTCTCTTCTAATAAACATCATCTTATTGCCTGCAATTGCTTCCTCCTCATTTACCTGTCGTTACAGAAGGATCTGACCATCATGGAAGCAGAGCGATCGCTCCCATCTCATCTGAGGAATTTCTGCAGAGAGCGTAGGTCGTATGGATCAGCCAAGACAAAGCGATAGATGAGATGGGTCGAGCCTTCCAAGCAATGGTGACGAAGGTGTCCGAGCCGCTCTCCAGACTCAACACCAACAACAACAGTCACCCTGCGCCTCCCACGCCACCCACACCGCCGATCGCCTCCGGGTATTTCCCAGCCGAACCACGCCTCCCCATCCCTGAGAAATATGCGGGTGAGCCAGAGTTTTGTCGCTTCATTCCTGTCTCATTGTTCTCTGCCACTGCCATGCAGCCCCAGCACGCTCTACACTCGAGGAAATGAAGGTGGCATTGCCTTGTCACTACTGACGGAAGGTGCTCCCTCTGGGGACGGGCGTGTGGGAGAATCAAGACAGCTGCTGTGCCTCGCTCCACGCCTTCTGGAGGAGATGAGACGGGTCTCGACCGCCTCGCTGCTGGGAGGGAAGCGGTAGACTCTCAGGACCTTCGCAAGAGGACAGGTCCGATCCGATTACCGATTGAGTTCCGCACCTGGCGGCGAGTGTAAGTGGAACGAGAGGCCAGTGGGATCACTTCCTGCATGGGCTGGCTGACGCATCCAACAGGAGATCCAGTGCCGCCGAGCTCCCCTACTTCTCTCAATAGCCTGATTGATCTCACCATCAGAGTTGACAACCGACGCGATCAAGCCGCCAGACTGGAGGGGAGAGCAGTTCTCGCAACAGACGGAGGCTTAGTGTCAGCGCTCAGAGGTTGCGGTCAGCCCACCGGGAGATCTTGAACCCATGCAGGTGGGCGAGCTCGCTCTCCGGGAGGAGAGATCAGGCGAGATCCCTGGGACTATGTTTATACTGCGGAGCCAAGAACATCATATCCAGCGTTGTCCGGTAAAGACCAAGCCCGATGAGTAAACTGAGGCTACTATCGGGTGGGATCTCTGCCAGGAAGACCTCATCTACATCGACACTCCTTCCGGTGAGTCTACGGTGGTCCACCAGCGACTCGATCATCACGCTTTGTTGGATTCTGGGGCAGAGGGTAGTTTCATGGACTTCCAGCTTCGCTTGTAAGCTTAACATTCCTCTCACCTCCCTCAAACACCCCATTGCACCCTTTGCTCTCAACAGGACACAGATTACCAGTCATCACACAGACCACATTACCTGTTTCTCTCATCACATCTGGCAACCATACTGAGGAGATCTCATTCTACATCACGGACTCACCTCAATCCCCCATCGTCTCGGTCACACCTGGCTTCAGAAACACAACCCCAGGATCAATTGGCCTTGGATCTGTGGTTAGCTGGAGCGAGGAATGTCATTGTCTTGTCTTTGTCTGCTGGTGTTAATGTTTCTGAGTCTGTATTTCAGGGGAAGCAGTGGATTTGGCTAACGTGCCAGTGAGTACCAGACCTGAAGGAGGTGTTCAGTAAGTCTCGTGCTGATTCTCTTCCTCCTCATCGTCCCCTATGACTGCGATAGAGTTATTGCCAGGTACTTCTCCCTAAGGGCAAGTTATATTCTTTGTCTATTCCAGAGCGGCCATGGAGAAATATATATCCAGTTCTCTAGCACGGGTTTATCCGCTTCTTCTTCTCAGCGGGCGGGTTCTTTTGTGGGAAAGAAGGACGGATCCTTGCACCTTGCATTGACTACGAGGGTTGAACAACATAACGGTAAAGAATACCTATCCTTTGCCACTTATGTCTTCAGCTTTTGAGAGGTTGCAGGAGCGTCCGTTTCACTAAATTGGACTTACGTAATGCTTATCATTTGGTCCGCATCAGGGAGGGGATGAGTGGAAGACTGCCTTTAACACCCCTAGAGGCCATTTTGAGTACTCGCGTGATGCCGTTCGGCTAACCAACTCGCCGGCAGTCTTTCAAGCACTCGTTAATGGCGGTTATGAGACATGGTCGATCTGTTCATATATGTTTACCTGGATGACATATTGATTTTTCTTCGTCTCTCCAGGAACACGGCAACAAGTACGACGAGTGCTTCCTCGGTTGCTAGAGAATGGATTGTTTGTCAAGGCGGAGAAATGCTTTTCATGCACAGTCTGTTTCTTTTCTAGGACACATCATTTCACTGAGGGTGTTGCATGGATCCTGAGAAGGTTAAGGCTGTGGTAATTGGCCATCCCCAGAGTCTCGCAAGGCCCTGCAGAGATTTCTGGGGTTGCACCTTTACCGCGCTTCATTCGCAATTTCAGCCAACTAGCGCTCCTCTGACCGCCTTGACCTCCCCTAGTTTGGCGTTCAGGTGGTCAGACGCAGCTGAGGCTGCGTTGCCAAACTGAAAGCTGCTTTGTTTCAGCTCCCATTCTCGCACCCCTGATCGCTCACGCGCAATTCATAGTGGAGGTCGACGCGCCAGAGGTGGGGGTAGGAGCAGTGTTATCCCAATGCGCATCCTCAGACGGAAAGGTGCATCCGCGCGTATTATTCTCACCGTTTATCTCCTGCAGAAGTTAATTATGACATTGGCAATCGAGTTGTTGGCAGTCAAACTTGCACTGGAGGAATGGCGCACTGGCTTGAGGGGTCGGGTGTACCTTTCATTGTATGGGGGACCATAAGAATCTCGAATACATTAGAACCGCCAAAGACTTAACTCAGGCAGGCTCGGTGGGCATTGTTTTTCGGTCGCTTCGATTTTACACTTTCTTACCGGCGGGTTCCAAAAACATCAAACCCGATGCTTTATCCCGCTTTTTTGAGCGTCCGATCGTACTGCTACCCGAGCCCATTTTACCGGGACCATCATTATCTCCGCGCTCAGATGGGAGGTCGAATCGAAGGTGTTGACCGCCTTAGAAGGTACGCCTCGCTCGTGCTCCACCGAACCGATTGTTTGTGCCGAGGGGTTACGGTCAGACGCTCTCCAGTGGGGTCATTGTTCCAGTGTTGCTTGTCACCCAGGGGTTAGTAGAACTAGATTTCTAGTCAAGCAACGCATTTTGGTGGCCTGGTATGGCTCGTGGCGTCCACGAGTTCGTCTTGGCTTGTTCAGTTTGCGCTATTGGTAAGACCTCCAATCACCTCCAGATGGGTTACTCTTACGCTGTCTGTCCCTTCAAGACCCTGGTCCCACATTTCGCTAGATTTTATCACCCCTCCGCCTCTAAAGGCAATACGGTGATTTTAACCATAGTGGACCTGTTCTCGGTGACTCATTTTATTCCCTTGCCCAAATTACCTTCAGCCAAGGAAACAGCGGTAGCTGTCATTGACCACGTCTTCGCATACATGGCCTTCCGACAGACGTGGTTTCTGACAGGGGTCCCAATTTTGTCCAAATTTTGGCAGAATTTTGTAAATTGTTAGGAGCGACTGTTAGTCTTTCTTCCGGTTCCATCCCCAGAGCAATGGTCAAACCGAGCAGCCAATCAGGATGTCGGAGGGTTTTGCGATGTTTGGCTTCCAGTAATCCTCGTCCTGGTGTCAGCAACTCTCAGTTGTGAGATGCTACCACAATTCTTTGCCAGTGTCATCTACGGGCATGTCTCCATTTAAGTGTAGTTTAGGGTACCAACCACCTAATTTTGTCAGTCAGAATCAGGTTTCGTCCTCCTCCAGCACTAGTCCAGAGGTGTCACAGACCTGGACCAGAGCTGCAGAGCTCTGCTCCAGGCTAGGTCAGCACCAAGGCTAAGGCCGATCGCCACCGGTCGAAGCCTCCCGCTACGCCGGTCAAAGAGTGTGGCTTTCTACCCAGAATATTCCTATGCGTTCCGTTTCTAACAAACTTGCTCCCAAATTTATTGGCCCGCTTTCTATTACCAAGATTATTAATCCGTAACTCGATGCGTCTTAGCCTTCCTCGCAGCAAGGAGGATTCATCCCGTGTTCCATGTGTCCAAAATTAAATCGGTGATTTCTTCCGCTCTTAATCCGCCTGCCCGTCCCCCTCGCCTCAGCATGGGAAACCACCTATTCGGTTAATCGATTCTGGACTCTAGACGGAGGGGACGCTGGTTTCAGTACTTGGTGGATTGGGAGGGTTACGGTCCGAGGAGAGAAGCTGGGTTCCTGCTCGGGACATATTGGATCACCACCTTATAGATGATTACAATCTACAGGTAAAGCAGGCTGGGAACGCCAGGTGACGCCCTAGGGGAAGGGTACTGTCACGGTAGGAAATCCAGTGTTTCCTCCGTGTCAAGTTTTGTTATTGTTTTTGTACTTACGCTTGTCCCCATGTGCTCTTTAGTTGATTGTCATCACCTGGGTGTTGATTGTCTCGCTCAGCTGATCTTCATCACACCTCAGCTACTTATACTCACCTCGCTCTCTCTCTGTTGTCAGATCCTCTCTCATGTCTCCGTGTCCTAGTTGGATTACCGCTCTTCGTGTTAGTAGCTGGATTGGATTCGTGTTGTCGCCTCGTGTCAGTGTTCCGTCTGTTCCTGGTTTCACCCATTGACTCTCCTTCACCTGCACCATCGACTTCACCACCGCTCCTTCACTTCCCACGCTCAGAACTCTCCTTGCCATTGCCAACATTCTTGACTCTCTTTCTAATAAACATCATCTTAGTGCCTGCAATTGCTTCCTCCTCATTTACCTGTCGTAATATTTGAGATGTAGAATTGTTAGTGTCCACCAACTTATGAGTTGGTGTACTCATCTCTGTATGGAGTCAGTCAGGTGTAGATGAGGACCCACCACAGTTGTGTCTTCTGCAAACTTGATGATGTGTTTGAGTTTATCGTGCGTACAGTCATGAGTCATCAATGTACAACAGGAGATCTCACACATCATCCGAGGAACCGTGTATCATGATGGTAGTCTGTGAGAAGTTTAGCCAACCTCTTACTGTCTGTGGTCTGTTGTGAGAAAGGTTGTAGCCTAGCTATGCAAAGTGGGGTGCTGAATGCACAGCACTGAAGTTATGCTCCCAGATGTTGAGGAATAACTGTATTAAAGGCAGAGCTTTAGTCGATGAGCAGCATCCGATCAGCTGTTTTGTTCTCAGATGGTCCAGACTGAGGTGAATGTCTGTTGCTAGGCATCATCAGTGGAGGCTTTGGGACATATGCAAACTGGAAAGGGTCAAATGTGGCAGGTAGGCTGGATGTTAGATTGGAGCCTTGGACCAGCCTTTCAAAGGACTTCATCATAATGGGCATGGAGTGCTATAGGCGTATGTCGCTCAGGTCAGTTGTGACTGGTGATTTCTTTGGTAGCTGTGATGATAGTAGTGTGCTTTCGAAGCATTCTGGTATGATGGTTGGCTCAGAGAGATGTTAAAGATATCTGTGAGAACATCTGTAAGTGAGTTAGCACAGTCTCTAAGCACACAGGTATATTATCAGGACCAGCAGCCTTCCTGGGGTTCACCTTTGAAGAATCCTCCAGACGCGGCAGGGTCAAGTTGAAGAGTTGCATTGTCCAAGCAGTGTAGAGCTTTTGTCGGAGTGGTGGTGTTGTTTTCCTCAAACGGCTGAAGAATGAATTGAGTGAGTTTAGGAAGTCTGTGCTGTCCTCGCATGGTAAGAGTTTGGGCCTGTAGTCCGCTACTGACTGGATGCCTTGCCATAGGCTTCTAGGGTCTTTATATCAGCAAAGTGTGACTGGATTTTTTGTCCATAGGCATACTTTGCTTCTCTCAGGCTCGGTTCAAGTTGGCCCTGGCAGTTCTGAGGGCCTCTTTGTCTCCAGACTTGAAAGCTGCATTCCGTGCTTTTAGGAGCTCACATACCTCCCTGGTGAACCATGGTTTGTCGCTTGCCCTTGTGGTGATATGTTTTATGATGGTCACATCTTCCATGCATTTGGATATGTATCCCGTCACAGACTCCGTGTATTCAGTTATATTGACATGCTGGTTGGAAGTGGCAGCCTTCCTAAAACAGTCCAATCTGTGCAATCAAAACAGTCTTGGAGCTGAAGTAGCCCCTCTGGCTAAGTTCTAATCCGCTTCACAGATGGTTTGTTCCCCACCAACAGTGGCCTGTAAGATGGCATTAGCATAATAGAAAGATGGTCCGAGTTTCCCAGATGGGGGTGTGGAACAGCTCTGTATGCCTGTTTGATGTTGGAATAGACCTGGTCCAGAATGTTTTCTCTCCCTGGTTGCAAAGTCCACATATTTATGAAAGTGTGGGAGTACTGTCTTCAATTTGCCTTGATTGAAAGTCTTGTGTTTCTTATAATAAATTGACATTTTGATAGCACTTAACCTTTATAATGCTCTTAATTACATGTCATGCATACTGTATGCATTAGTAAGAAACAAAGTTTAAAATGTGACACTGGTGTAAATGGTGTAAACCGCTGAATATGAAGCAGTGTTGTTGTTGTTTTTTTGTTTTTTCTTATTTTGTATACAGTCAGTCAAAAAATGTTTGCTTCCCCTCTCACAAATCTGCCACTCATCACCTGTGTCTTAACCTTAATGTCTTTCCTGTGATAAGGCCTCTTACTTCTATCACACTTCTATCTCCTATTAAGTGAGATCACATTGTATGCTCACTTATTCCTTATATGAACTGTTTCAAATGCAAGACATTGATTGCATGAGATTAAGTTTGTAAATGATAGCCTGTGTCCTTTGTAGTGTGCACATATACATTTATCATCAAACTGTGATAACTGTGACTAAATTTCAGTATATATATATATATATATATATATACAGTATTGTTCAAAATAATAGCAGTACGATGTGACTAACGAGAATAATCAAGGTTTTTCAGTATATTTTTATTCTACAGTGGCAAACAAGTTACCAGTAGGTTCAGTAGATTCTCAGAAAACAAATGAGACCCAGCATTCATGATATGCACGCTCTTAAGGCTGTGCAATCTGGGCAATTAGTTGAATTAGTTGAAAGGTGTGTTCAAAAAAATAGCAGTGTGGCATTCAATCACTGAGGTCATCAATTTTGTGAAGAAACAGGTGTGAATCAGGTGGCCCCTATTTAAGGATGAAGCCAACACTTGTTGAACATGCATTTGAAAGCTGAGGAAAATGGGTCGCTCAAGACATTGTTCAGAAGAACAGCTGACTTTGATTAAAAAGTTGATTAGAGAGGGAAAACCTATAAAGAGGTGCAAAAAATGATAGGCTGTTCAGCTAAAATGATCTCCAATCAAATGATCAACAAAAAATGTTTGTACAAAATAGTTTTGAGTTTGTACAGTCAAAGGTAGACACTGCTATTTTTTTGAACACACCCCTTTCAACTATTGCCCAATTGCACAGCCTTAAGAGCGTGCATATCTGAATGCTGGGTCTTGTTTGTTTTCTGACAATCTACTGAACCTACTGGTAACTTGTTTGCCACGTAGCAATAAAAATATACTAAAACCTTGATTATTCTGGTTAGTCACATTGTACTGCTATTATTTTGAACAATACTGTATATATGTCTGCCTTATGTTGCCACCCTCGAAAAGTCCTGCCCCTTCTTGCCACCTCATCAATATTTTTCTAGATCCGCCCTGCATTTGGACATGCACCTGGCTAATCCCCATCAAACAGTGGGAGGGACGCTGGGAGCTACAAGGCCTGAAACATCTGCCCCTCTATGATCGGTGCTTGGAGAGAACAGAGGCTACATTCAATACCAAGGTATGCCCAAACTCTGCAGATAATGTTGTAGAATGGGACATTTGCCGATGTATGCCAAGAATAAGTATGTGGGAAGTGCAGAAA